>CAUYRH010082241.1:0-19030 GCA_963574655.1 Perodicticus potto
TAAATGAGAAAATATCATGAATGTTACATTAATCAGGTTGATAAAAATATCTCCGATTGTATGGGAAGCCCGCACACTGTACTCCAAGCCTGAATTATTGTACACAGTTATGACTCAATAAAAAATAATTTAAAAAAAAAAAGAAAGAAAAGAAAACTATCTGTGAATATAACATTTTTCTTCCAAAGTCTTAGCTTCATTTTTTTTTTCCACAGTTTTTGGCCAGGGCCTGGTTTAAACCCGCCACCCCCAGTATATGGGGACGCACCCTACTTCTTGAGCCACAGGCGCCGCCCTTTAGCTTCATTTTTTAACCTCTGCTATCCATGTTTTTAGCCCACTTGCCATTTTCAAAATTATAAATTCTCACAGGAAAGCACTGTCCTCTATCTGAGACTCTCACTCATAATGTTTTCAGATACAATCTAACAGTCACAGCACATGGAACAAGAATACACATTAGTTTCTCTTAGTTTCTCCCTCTACAGTCAGTGAGAATAGTTCTAGAATTTTCACTCTGCAAAGTATAATCCTTTTAACTCTCTAGACCAGCAGTTCTCAACCTGTAGGTCATGACCCCTTTGTAATAATGAAAATACATCTTGCATATCAGATATTTATATTACGATTCATAACAGTAGCAAAATTACAGTTATGAAGTAACAACGAAAATAATTTTATGGTTGGAGTCATCACAACATGAGGACCTGTATTAAAGGGTCGTGGCATTAGGAGGCATTAGGAAAGTTGAGAAACACTGCTCTAGACTAAGAGAACCTGAGGTGTTTCTAGTGTAGGTTTAGGCTGCTCCATATCTTATCCTACAGGGATGTAATTGGGTTAAACTCTTCCTCAGCAAATTTATGCCCTTCATTAAAGATCTACAGTACCAACCAGGGTCATCCCCCAGAAGAATTACTTAAAGGGTATAACAAAACCCAAGGTACGCCAATGAATTCAAGCACCACAGCCCTGAAGTATGGCCCTATTAAGAGTGGACTTTCAAAGTCACCCAAGAGTAGAGGCTTATGCCTGCAGTCCTGACTACTCAGGAAGCTGAGATATGAGGATCACTTGAGTTTGGGGCTGCAGGGTACTATGATCACACCATTGAACAACCACTGCACTCCAGCCTGGGCAACATAGCAAGATCCCACCACAAACAAACAAAAACCTTCTACAAAAATTTTTAAAAAGCCATGTTAGGGCGGCGCCTGTGGCTCATCGAGTAGGGCGCCAGCCCTATATACTGAAGGTGGTGGGTTCAAACCCAGCCTCGGCCGAACTGCAAAACAGAAAAACAGCCGGGCGTTGTGGTGGGCACCAGTAGTCCCAGCTATTCGGGAGGCTGAGGCAAGAGAATCGCCTAAGCCCAGGAGTTGGAGGTTGCTGTGAGCTGTGTGATGCCACGGCACTCTACCGAGGGCAATAAAGTAAGACTCTGTCTCTATAAAAATAAAATAAAATAAAAAACCATGCTAGCAGGAATCCTTGACTGGATGTAAAATGTTACCAATTCCCAAATCATTCCCTAGGACCCCACAAATATTAGAGAGAGGAAGCAAATAGTAAAGAAAGGAGCAACTGTCTTTAAAGAAGGTGGTTTTATGTCATTACAAGTCCTTTTTAGAGAGCAGGAAGACAAACACCATACGTTTTTCAACTGAAGGAAAGATCTCAGATGATGATAAAGGGACATAAGCTCTTGACACTAAATCATATCTCCACCACTTAGTAGCTGTGTGTTTTTCGTCAAGTTGCTCAACCTCTCTACTTCCTTGTAATAAGGGTATAAGGGTAATAATAATAGTACCTGCCCTCATTCCATTATTATTTAGAATAATTGAAATAATACATGAGGAGTACTTGCCACAGTTCTTGACACATCATAAGCATTGAGTACATGTTAATCATTTTATTACTGCTTACAGACTATATTTTAGTTTTTTTGTTTATTTCTTTGTTTTTTGAGACAGTCTCACTATGTTACCCTCAGTAGAGTGCCACAGCATCACAGCTCACAGCAACCTCAAACTCTTGGGTTTAGGGATTCTTTTGCCTCAGCCTCCCAAGGAGCTGGGACTACAAGTGCCTACCACAACACCTGGCTATTTTTCGGTTGTAGTTGTCATTGTTGTTTAGCAGGCCCAGGCTGGGTTCTAATCCTGGCACCCTAACCACTGCACTACAGGCACCAAGCCTATATTTTAGTTTTTATACTTTCTCCTCTTGGTGTCTTTATCTCTTATTTTAATTGATGTTAGTATGGTATTATTTCAGAGCTACCAATTTGAGATTAACAAATACTTCTTGGAACAATTTTCTTTTCCAAAGTTACATAAAAAATTGGTTATTTGAATGTTTCCTTTTCTTTTTTAGAGACAGAGTCTCACTTTGTCACCCTTGGTAGAGTGCCGTAAATTCATAGTTCACAGCAACCTCCAGCTCTTGGGCTTAGGCAATTCTCTTGCCTTAACCTCCAAGTAGCTGGGACTACAGGCGCCTGCCACAATGCCCACCTATTTTTTTGTTGCAGTTTGGCCAGGGCCAGGTTCGAACCCGCCACCCTCGGTATATGGGGCTGGCGCCCTACTCACTGAGCCACAGGTGCCATCCAGAATGTTTCCTTTTATCTAATAAAGATACTATTTTTCCTCAGGCCAGCAGTGCCCAAAAAGTTGTAGGTATTATTGTTAGAAGAAAATTTCTTATGGTTTAAAATCTTGTGGGAAAATAGAATTCAGTGTTCTTTTGACTGAGAGTGAAATATACACACACACATTCACGTACTCAGGGAGGTAAAATTTCAGTAGCACTTTTTCTTCAGTGACTGAATTTTCCCCTTCTGCTCTTCCTATCTCTTATGTCAGCATTTATACATTCTTAAAGTTTTTTTTTTGACAAAACATATCAAAGGTAGAGTTATGATAGAGTTTATATCTAGTATTTATGGACAATGAAGTTGGCTTCAATCTCCTGCTTACAAACGGAGTGCATAGGAATTACAGCAGCATAACCCATTACCTGTTCTGCTTTGTTACTTAATTCAGGATCTTAAATTTACAACATAACCAGCTTTAGAATGGCGTTAATTAGTCAAAATTGCCTGTCAATATAGTATTTTCTAGGAGAATAAGAACGCCTTAATACTTAAAACTATTATATCCTTTAAAATTACATAAATACAATGTATTTAAACTATTTTGGAAAGTCAGACTATACTATAGTCATATACAAAAGAACACAGGCATTTGAGTCTGACGGTCTGGAATAGCACATGCCATTATGTATTACAAAATGTTCAGAATTCTCATCGTGCACCTGTAGGTAGGCTATCTTTAAGGACTAATATTTTGTAGTGTAAATTGATACAGTATTTCTTGTTACCCAATACCATATTTCAACTCAAATACATTACATGTCTCAGGTCTGACACATTTGAAGGGTTAAAATTGTTTTCTTTTATCTATTCTTAAAACATATGAATGAATAAAATAGACCAAATTCTCAGCCTCCATGGAGATTACATTCAAGCAGGGGAAAACTGGCAGTGATCACTTATCACTTAATAAGTGACAAGGACTGTGGGTGTGGAGGAGGGAATACTGCAGGTGAGGGGATAGGACGGCCAGGGGAAGGGTCCTCAGTTTTACATAAGACGGTCAGAGCGGGCCTCCTTAGGAAACTATCAAGGGTTTGAAGGAGGTAAGGGAGTTAGACATATAGTTACCTTTGGAAGAACATTCCAGGCAAAGAGGAAAGCCAGTGCAAAGGCCCTGGGATAGAAGCACTCCTGAGATTCCCAAGAGGGGTGAAGAGGCCAGTACATGGGAACAGAATGAAAGGGAGGCGTTAAAGAAGTCAGGACTCAAGGGGAAGGTGGAGACTGCACCCCAGGGACGAGCGTTTACTCTGAGCACAGCCAGTGAGAGCAAGGAACCACCTCAAAAGCTCTCAAAGTCATGCAGGCAAAACATGGTGGTAGCTCGGACCAAGGTGATAGCAGGAGAGTTAACAATAAGTGTTTTGGATTATGTATATATTTTAAACTGTGGACATATATTCTATTTTTTGGCAGATTGAATTAGGTATGAGAATAAGAGAGAACTATAACTGTAACAATAGGTTACTGGCATGACCAAGTGGAAATATGGAATTGCCATTACTGAGATGAAGCAGGTAGGGAGAATAAAGTCAGGGATTATATTTTGAATATACTAAATTTGTAGTATCTTTTAGATATGGAAATATCGATGTTTAGCATGCAGGTGAATGTTTATAATCTATGCTGGAGTTACAAATATGGGTGTTTAGGGACTGAATCAGCTTGGTCATACATCACTCCACAGCTCAGTAGCTGCTCTTCTTATTACCAGTAAGCCCAAAAGAAAATCTCATAGCAAATGTAAGCATTCATTATCAAGCAGACATAAGACTATTTATATAATGTGTTGGACATGCTCACCTCAGTGTTTATGCCACTATATTGCATGAATGGTTCAGTAAAGGAAGATAAGACTGAATATCAGTGAAATGAGAAAATACTTTGAAATAAATGAAAATAAAAACACAACATAACAACATTATGGGATACAGATAACACAGTACGCAGCGGGAATTTCATGGCTGTAAACACCAGGGTAAAAAAAAAGGAAGATCTCAGATAGCCTAACTTTATACCATAAACTTGTAAAGGAAACCTACCCCCACCACAAAAAAAAAAAAAGCCTCCAGGAGAAAAATAATAAATATTTCAGCAGAGAAATGAAATAGAGAAGAGAAAATAATGGAGAGGATCACAGAAGTCAAAATCCGTTCCTTGAAAAGATCAATAAAACAAGCAATCCTTTTAACTAGACTGAATAAGAAAAACAGAAGGAAGAGGCAAAACTAAAATCAGAAATGAACATGGGGACATCACTGATGACCTCACAGAAACTAAAATTATTAGTAGAGAACGCTCAGAACATCCACACAGCAACAAATCAGATCATCTCAAATAAACAGACCAAACCAGTCTCAACAAACCCCTAACAAGTAAAGAACTGGAATCATTGGTCTAAAACCTCCCCAAAAACAAAAATCAAGGACCAAGTATCTTTGCTGGTAAATTCTACCAAAGACTTAAAGAGTGAGCATCAATCCTACTCAAACTCTTATAAAAAATAAGAGGGCAGTGCCAAACCCCAACAAAGATGCCCTAAGAAAAGAAAACTAAATGAACCAGTATCCCTTGTGAACATGTATGCAAAATCCTCAACAAAATACTACAAAGCCAAATCCAAAAGCACATGAAAAGGATTTATATACTATGACCAAGTGATGTTTGTCACAGGAATACAAAGGTCATTCATTCAGCATGAGAAAATCCATTAGTGACATGACATTAACAGAACTAAGGAAAAAAACAAAATGATCATTTCAGTAGATGCAAAAAAACCATTTGACAAAATTCAACTTTTTTTTTGTTGGTTTCTTTGGGTTTTTTTTTTGTTTTGTTTTGTTTTTTTGCAGTTTTGGCCAGGGCTGGGTTTAAACCCGCCACCTCTGGTATATGGGGCCAGCGCCCTACTCCTCTGAGTCACAGGCACTGCCTCAACATTCTTTTATGAAAAAAAAAAAAAACACTTAATAAGCACTGTAAGGCATGCCTGTAATCCCAGCTACTCCAGAAGATGAGGCAGAGGATTGCCTGACCTCATGAATTTAAGGGTATAGAGCAAAGCCCTGTTTCCAAACAAATCAATTCTTAAAAAATACGCAAGAGCTGTGTGTAGATGGCTAACTGGAGCCAGCTTTCCACAGAGGCTCCCATCCAGAAGGAGAGTTAAAGGACAGAAGTTTAGCAAGAAAGCCGATGGTTCAGATATGAGCCAAGAGAGAAGGTTGAAGAACGCACATCAACCCTGCTGAGACAAGCTGCAACCCCAAGAATACAAACAAAAAGTACGAAACCCATCGCCAAGTGGAGGGAAGTCCCCTTCCCCATAAGAACAGCTCTCAGTATACTCCATACAAACAAGCGAGCAGAATTCAAAAATCCTCCCATTTTATCCCACAAGAGAGACCCGCTAAAAACTAGACCTCCTTTCTCTACTAGGGTGCCATGGTACTGTCCTGCCAGGCATAAAATTGTCCAAAACTGTATATATTCTCTGCCTGCACTCCCTAAGCCTATGCCCCATGGAGTCCAGATTCTTGGGCATTTTCTCTAGGGGTGTGTATGGGGCATGGGTATTGCTGACCTGTGCTGATTCTCCAGCATGGGAGAGGGGAGAGGACGGTCAGCTGAGAGGGAACCATACAGGAGTGGCAGTGCCCTGAGACACAGAGTGGCAGCCGCAGCAGCAGGAACAATGGGGCTAACACCCCTGGGGAAATTTTGAAAGGACACTCTCAGTTTCTCTGGGCAACCAGAGGAAGCTGGGCATCTTCTCCGGTAGCAGCCACTGGCGGAACAGATCTGGGACGGAAATGCAGACCCCATGATTAAAGGGTAGGCCTGAGGCGGTACCAGCCTGGGCGGAGTGCAGGGACTAGAATACACTTGTGTAGAGACAGCAGAGTCCCAGGGTGGGGCTGACTTAGAGGACTGCTTCACTGAGCTTCAGACACACCCGGCCCTCAGAGGATCAAAGCTGACACAAAGGCAGCCAGGCAGTGGCTGGACTGACAGCAAAGTGCCAGTTCTGATTGCATCTGTTGTGACAGGAACTGTAGCCGAGACAGGGCAGAGCTCAAACAGCGTCTGAGCCACAGGGGAAGATAGCTGGGACAGAAACAAATTCAGCAAAGTTGTTCTGTCAGCAACATCAATCGGGCAGGGCTGGAACTGAGTGAAACAACCCAGCCCTCATTAAGCACCCAAGGTTACCAGGCCTCATCTCCCCCTGCTGGATATTGGCAGAGAGTGGCAGCCTGGCTGAGGAGATATAGATCTCCCTGTGACTCAGCCAGCCGCAAACCCCTGGAGCATCTGCTCATTGGAGGGAACTGGGTCACAGCCCTGTGAGGTTACCAGTGACTGGGTGTGACAGAGGTGCTTGGAGGGGAAGGAGACATCAACCTTCCCAGACTAATGTATTTGCTAAGTGGGTCCTTCTGACTTCATGCAGCACCAGAGCGAGTCATACTCGAGCCGCCAACAGAACCTTGCTATCTAGTTCCTAAAGACCTTTTGAACTCTCCAACCTGAAATCAGTGCTGACTGGGACAATTGATTTGGACCTCTTGAACTGGGCCAACCACCTGAGGACTATTCAAAGTGGTAACCTGTGTGGTTGTGGAAAGGTTTGATTTTCCTTTTCCAATTGTTGTCTGGATGGGGGCAGGGTAACTTAATTGCTGGTATTTCTCCACAGTTAACACTTCAACCCAGAGTAACTGATTCACTAGGTTAAGACAGAGACCAGCTGAAAATAAGATAGAGTCATTTAGCCCCACCACACCAAGAAGGTCCCCAGTTTCTCAGGCTGTAGCACTGTACGGGTCCTTGGCAAAGCTCTAGGGGAAAAAGTACAGACAACAGTCCCAGCTTTTGGGCAAAGGACTGGCCAATCACTACTCCTAGAGCCCCCAACCCAATTTCTCCTTATTTGCTCATCTAGCCAAACGGTATAAAATAATCATGCGGTGGAATCAGCGGAAAAGCTCTGGTAACATAAATAACCAGAGTAGATCAAACCCCCCCTCCACCCCCACAAGGAACAATTTGGCGGACACAACTGAAGATCGAAGATCCCCTTCATAAACAGATGGCTGAGATGTCAGAAACCGAATTCGGAATTTGGATTGCAAATAATAGCAATAAAATAGAGGAAAAGTTGGAATTAGAAATTCAAGGAGCATTTCAAAAGTTATCTCAAGAATTCAAGGAATTCAAAGACAAAATCACCAAAGACTTTGACACATTGAGACAAGAATTTGCAGCCTTCAAAGATCTGAGAAATAGTTCAATGAAAATATTTCAAATTGTATACAAAACCAGCCCATTGTACCCCATGATTGCATTTATGTACACAACCATGATTTAATAAAAAAATAAAAATAAATAAAAAGATCTGATGAAATACAGTAGAATCCCTCAGTAACAGAATGGGGCAAGCAGAAGAAAGGATTTCTGACACTGAAGACAAAGCTTTCAAACATTCCCAACTCTCAAAGAGGAAGAGAAATGGAGAGCAAAAACGGATCATTCTCTCAGAGAGCTTTGGGATAATTCGAAGAGAAGCAATATTCACCTGATATGGATCCCTGAAGGCGATGAAGTGGCTTCACAAGGCACAGAGGTTCTTCTTCATGAAATTATGAAAGAGAACTTTCCAGACATGCCAAAAGATTCTGAAATTCAGATAGCAGACAGTTTCAGAACCCCAGCACGACTCAACCCAAATAAGACATCCCCCAGGCACATCATAATTAACTTCATTAAAGTTAATATGAAGGAGAAAATTCTGAAAGCAGCCAGATGTAAGAAAACCATAATCAACAAGGGGAAAAATATTAGATTAACTGCAGATTTCTCTGCTGAAACCTTTCAAGCTTTAAGAGGGTGCTCACTGACTTTTAATCTCCTAAAACAAAATAACTTTCAATCTAGGATCTTGTATCCAGCTAAACTAAGTTTCATTTATGATTGAGAAATTAAATACTTTAATGACATTCACATGTTGAAGAAATCTGCCATGACTAAACAAGCTCTCCAGGATGTTCTCAGACCTATCCTCCATAATGACCAGCGCAATCCTCAACCACAAGTGTAAACTCACTCAGAAACTTTTGATCAAATTCCAACTTACGCAGTGGCAAAAGGATTAAAAATGTCCACTGGACTTTTGAAAAACTCAACACCCAAAATTCTATCAGGCTTATCAGTATTCTCTATTAATGTGAGTGGCTTAAATTGTCCTCTAAAAAGGCACAGATTGGCTGACTGGATACAAAAACTCAGGCCAGATATCTGCTGTATACAAGAATCTCATCTTACCTTAAAAGATAAATATAGACTCAGGGTGAAGGGATGGTCATCTATATTCCAAGCAAATGGAAAGCAGAAAAAAGCAGGTATTGCAATCTTATTCGCAGACAAAATGGGCTTTAAACCAACAAAAGTAAGGAAGGACAAGGATGGACACTTCATATTTGTTAAGGGTAATACTTGATATGATGACATTTCAATTATTAATATTTATGGGCGGCTATGGCTCAGTGGAGTAGGGTGCCGGTCCCATATGCCGGAGGTAGTGCGTTCAATCCCAGCCCCAGCCAGAAACTACCAAAAAAAAAAAAAAAATGTATGCATCCAACCAAAATACACCTCAATTTATAAGAAAAACTCTGACATGAGCATCTTGATTTCCTCTAGCTCCATAGTATTCGGAGATTTTAACACTCCTTTAGCAGTGTTGGATAGATCCTCTGATAAGAAGCTAAGCAAAGAAATTTTAGATTTAAACTTAACCATTCAACATTTGGATTTAACAGACATCCACAGAACATTTCATCCTAACGAAACTGAATACATATTCTTCTCATAAGTCCACAGAACATACTCTAAAATCGATCACATCTTATGTCACAAGTCTAACCTCAGCAAATTTAAAAGAATAGAAATTATTCCTTGCATCTTCTCTGACCATCATGGAATAAAAGTTGAACTCAGTAACAACAGGGAATCTGCGTACTCATACAAAAACATGGAAGCTAAGTAACCTTATGCTAAGTACCCTTATGCTATTAAGCTGGGTCATAGACGAGATTAAGAAGGAAACTGCCAAATTTCTGGAACTATACAATAATGAAGACACGAATTATCAGAACCTCTGTGATTCTGCAAAGGCAGTCCTAAGAGGGAAATTTATAGTACTGCAAACCTTCCTGAAGAGAACGGAAAGAGAGGAAGTTAACAACTTAATGGGACATCTCAAACAACTGGAAAAGGAAGAACATTCTAATCCCAAACCCAGCAGAATAAAAGAAATAACCAAAATTAGACCAGAATTAAATGAAATTGAAAACAAAATAATTATACAACAGATCAATAAATCAAAAAGTTGGTTTTTTGTAAAGGTCAATATAATAGACAAACCTTTAGCTAACCTAAATACAAATAAAAGAGTAAAATCTCTAATTTCATCAATCAGAAATGGTAAAGACGAAATAACAACAGACCCCTCAGAAATTAAAAAAAATCCTTAACGAATATTACAAGAAACTTTATTCTCAAAAATATGAAAATCTGAAGGAAACTGACCAATACTTGGAAGCACATCATCTTCCAAGACTCAGCCAGAATGAAGTTGAAATGTTGAACAGGCCTATATCAAGTTCTGAAATAGCATCAACTATACAAAATCTCCCTAAAAAAATGCCCTGGACCAGATGGCTTCACGTCAGAATTCTACCAAACCTTTAAAGAGGAACTAGTACCTATATTACTCAACCTTTTCCAAGATATAGAAAAAGAAAGAATACTACCCAACACATTCTATGAAGTAAACTTCATCTTGATCCCCAAACCAGGAAAAGACCCAACAAGAAAAGAAAACTATAGACCAATATCACTAATGAATACTCATTCAAAAATATTCAACAAGATCCTAAGAAACAGAATTTAGCAACACATCAAACAAATTATGCACCATGACCAAGTGGGTTTTATCCCAGGGTCTCAAGGCTGGTTCAATATACATAAATCTATAAATATGATTCAGCACATAAACAAATTATTAAAGACCGTATGATTTTCTCAATTATGCAGAAAGAGCTTTTTATAATATCGAGCATCCCTTCGTGATCAGAACTCTTCAGAAAATTGGTATAGAAGGGATGTTTCTTAAACTGATGGAGGCCATCTACAGTAAATCCACAGCCAATATCATATTGAACGAGTTAAATTGAAATCGTTTCCACTCCGAGGGAACCAGGCAAGGTTGCCCATTGTCTCCCCAATGCTCTTTAACATTGTAATGGAAGTTTCAGTCATTGCAATTAGGGAAGAAAAGGTGATCAAGGGTATCCATATAGGGTCAGAAGAGATCAAACTTGCACTCTTCGCAGATGATATGATTGTATACCTGGAAAACACCATGGATTCTACTACAAAACGTTTAGAAGTGATCAAGGAATAATATAGCAGTGTCTCAGGTTACAAAATCAACACTCATAAATCAGTAGCCTTTATATATACCAACAATAGCCAAGCTGAAAAAACAGTCAAGGACTCTATTCCGTTCACAGTAGTGCCAAATAAGATGAAATATTTGGGAGTTTACCTAACAAAGGACATGAAAGATCTTTATAAAGAGAACTACAAAACTCTAAGAAAAAATAGCTGAAAATGTTAACAACTGGAAAAACATACCATGCTCATGGCTAGGAAGAATCAACATTGTTAAAATGTCCATACCACCCAAAGCAATATACAATTTTAATGCAATCCCTATTAAACCTCTATCATACTTTAAAGATCTTGAAAAAAATAATACATCATTTTATATGGAATCAGAAAAAACCTCGAATAGCCAAGACGTTACTCAGAAATAAAAACAAAGCAGGAGGAATTATGCTACCAGACCTCAGACTATACTACAAATCAATAGTGATCAAAACAGCATGGTACTGGCACATAAACAGATAGGTAGAGGTATGGAACAGAATAGAGAACCGAGATGAACCCAGCTATTTACCGTTACTTGATCTTTGACAAGCCAATTAAAAACATTCAATGGGGAAAAGACTCCCTATTTAACAAATGGTGCTGGGTGAACTGGCTGGCAACCTGTAGAAGACTGAAACTAGACCCACACCTTTCACCATTAACTACGATAGACTCTCACTGGATTAAAGATTTAAACTTAAGACATGAAACTACAAAAATACTAGCAGAAAGTGCAGGGAAAACTCTCGAGGGAGTCGGCCTGGGTGAATTTTTTATGAGGAGGACTCCCCAGGCAATTGAAGCAGTATCAAAAATACACTACTGGGACCTGATCAAACTAAAAAGCTTCTGCACAGCCAAGAACACAGTAAGCAAAGCAAGCAGACAGCCCTCAGAATGGGAGAAGATATTTGCAGATTATGCCTCCAAAAAAGGTTTTATAACCAGAATCCACAGAGAACTCAAACGTATTATCAGGAAAATAACAAGTGATCCCATCTCAGGCTGGGCAAGGAACCTGAAGAGAAACTTCTCTGAAGAAGACAGGCACATGGCCTACAGACACATGAAAAAATGCTCATCATCCTTAATCATCAGAGAAATGCAAATCAAAACTACTTTGAGATATCATCTAACCCCAGTAAGATTAGCCCACATCACAAAATCTCAAAACCAGAGATATTGGCTTGGATGGGGATAAAAGGGAACACTCCTACAGTGCTGGTGGGAATGCAAATTAATACGCTTCTTTTGGAAAGATGTATGGAGAATACTTAGAGATCTAAAAATAGACCTGCCATTTGATCCTATAATTCCTCTACTAGGTATATATCCAGAAGACCAAAAATCACATTAGAACAAAGATATTTGTGTCAGAATGTTTATTGCAGCACAATTCATAATTGCTAAGTCATTGAAGAAGCACAAGTGCCCATTGACCCATGAATGGATTAACAAATTGTGGTATATATACACCATGGACTACTATGCAGCCTTAAAGAAAGATGGAGACTCTACCTCTTTCGTGTTTACATGGATGGAGCTGGAACATATTCTTCTTAGCAAAGTATCTCAAGAATGAAAGAAAAAGTATCCAATGTACTCAGCCCTACTATGAAACTAATCTATAGCTTTCATATGAAGGCTATAATCCAATTATAGCATAAAAATATGGGGAAAGGGGCAAAGAGCAGGAAGGATGGGTGGAGGGAGGGTAAATGATGGGATCACACCTATGGGGCATCTTAGAAGGGTACAGGTGAAACTTACTAAATGCAGAATATAAATGTCTTAATACAATAACTAAGAAAATGCCATGAAGGCTATGTTAACCAGTTTGATGAAAATATTTCAGATTGTGTATAAAACCAGCACATTGTACCTCATGATTGCACTAATGTACACAGCTATGATTTAATAAAAAAGAAAAAAAAATGTTACCTTTCTGTCTGCCCCGATTCCGGTAGGGCTGTTAATTAAGAGGCCACTTTCCTCTCTCAAAGGTTGTATGTGACCAAGCAGGGATAATCAAAGTTCTTATTCAGTGATTGACATGGGAACTGGAAAAGAGGTGAGTCTTTTTGTAAGAGATTGAGTTTAAAAATCTTGTAAATATGGAAACATTAGGATCCATCTTTCTAATTTTGTGGAGGCAGCCTAGCTAAAGATGAACTGAAAAGATAGTAACATAGAAAGACGTCGATAGACTGACCTCAGGATACCATTGGAACATTTAGATCAAATTACAAGCTATACCTGAAGGATGGATTATATTAAAATAATTCAAATAATAGGAAAAAAATTAATTTTATTAAACTATTATCAACTATTTTGGGAACATTATTTGTAGGATGCTAGTTTAAACCTAAAAATTCAAATGTGCAAAAACCACACAATAGGCCTGTATTTTTTTACCACACTCATTAGAATTGTTATTTATCCACTTCATGAAATCTGAGTTCTGTTTTGTGTGCATTATCATCCTTGTGCTATGGTATTTGTGCAATTCTTTGAATATTTTAATATATTTCAACCATATTTTATAAAATTGAGTAAAAACCCAAATTTAAATAGTGCTAATATTAGGTTTAGATTAATTTTAAAGTTAGGAAACAAAACTCTTCTTTTAAATTGACTGTTTAGTCTTCAACTTTCATATTTCTTATGTACTTTACGAGGAAAAATAAGGGATTATTATAGGTAATGTTAAGACAACAAGTACAACAAATAAATTCTTTAAAATGACACATAAAAAACACTTTTAACAGTAATATATCCTGCTACAACTATACTGACATCAAAATGATTTTTGGCTTTTTCATTTTTTAAAAAAATAACAAATTTGATGAAATATTAAAGTAGGTGAGAGCTACAGAGTAAAACAAAAAACTTCCACTTCCAAAAAACTTCCAAGATAAATCAAAACCTGTATGCTGAAACAGACTGAATGTGTATTGATATAAAGGAATTATATTGCATTGAAATATATCAGTGACTACTCATAAAGAACTGTAAGCATAGAATTCAAAATGACAGCTTAAGCAAATATTAATAAACAGTAAGTCATAATTAAATTTAGAATGAATTTTAAATGACAGTAATGTCTATATAATCTTTTTATAGTTGAGTGAAAGACCATAAATGCTAAGTTTTGAAAATTTTAGGTTATTTTTAAGATACATATTAGCTAAATCAAAATTACATAGGTACTTTCTTTAACAAAAGTTATCTACTGGTAAAGGCCAAGAATCCTAAACAACAAAGCTTATAGGTGGTTATCACTACCTCAAAGTATGGCAATAAATGGTATTTCTAATATTTCTAACATAAAGCAAGGATAATCAAGGTTATCCCTTTTTATAAGTATAAAGCATATACACTGTAAACAGTCTTTTTGTGGGAATATAGATATATGTAAAAGTTAAATTAGGAAGGGATTAGTACAACATTAAAGACCTTACAAAAAATAATGCATGTAAGTCCTATAAATCACAATCAGGTTTGGACATGCTCAGATATTCCCTACCACCTACAAGTGTTACAAAGTTTCCTCTTAAAGAAAAGGGGTCACTTAGAGAAAACTATTATGTAAATAACACTATAGGCAGTCTTAAGAATATGGCAGAATTATGAGATACAAAATGACAAATTATAAAATATAAAATACTTGTATAAGATATATACAACTAAACAACATATAAGGCAGTATAGAATATAAGGCAATATAAGGCCCCATGAAAGATACAAGAATTAAGTACCAGCATGATCAGAGAGGAGAAATCAATTCCAGTGAAGATGGTTAGGTTTCAAAAAAACTGAGATTTATGGATGGACAGAATAGGTTAAAAGAACTCTAAAAAAAGCAAGCAGTAAGACTGGGGGCAGTGGTTCAGGCCTGTAATCCTAGTCCTCTGAGAGGCTGAGACAGGAGAACTGCTTGAGATCAGGTGTTCGAGATCAGGTGTTCAAGACCAGCCCGAGCCAAAATGCAACCCCATTGCCATCAAAAATAGAAAAAATTAGCTGGGCATGGTGGCACATGCCTATAGTCGCAGCCACGTGGGAGGCTGAGGCAGGAGAGTCACCTGAGTCGAAAAGTTTGAAGTTGCATTTATCTGTAATGACACCATTGCACTCTACCCAGGTGACACAGAGTAGCTTAAGCATGTATCCTTTCAATCCTTAGAAGTATCCAAAGCATAGTCCACAACACAGTAAAGACACTTTAGGAAGAGATAAAGATTTTCAGTTCTTTATTTTCTTATATAGAAACTACTTGGCATTTATTTAGTTTTATTATATAGTTTTAGACAAATGATATAGGCTAGTCAAAATGTTATTACTACTCTATATATTGATATGAAAATACCATTTACAAAATGATATACAATGGTCCTTGACTTAAGATAGCTTGACTTTAAGATGGTGCAAAAGTGATACTAAGTAGCAAATGTACTTTAAATTTTGAATTTTGATCTTTTCCCAGGATAAAGATACGTGATACAATACTCTCACATGCTGGGCAACAGCTCAACTGATTCAGTGTACTGTGTTACCACATGATCTGCCCAACTATGGGTTAGTAAGTGTTCTGAACCTGTTTATGGTAATCTAGGCTAAGGTATCAAGTTTGATAATTTAGGTGTATTCAATCCACTTTTAACTTAGGCTACTTTCCACTTATGACCGGGCTCACCGGGATGTAACTCTATGGTAAGTCAAGGAGTATCTACATACTTGTAGCGCAGTAACTACCATACTACCACAGCTCTAAGACCTGAAGAGTGGTGAAAACCATACACTCCATGATAGGTGTTCCCTATTTCTAACTTTTCCTAGGTCTCCTAAAACCACTTAGGAGGAATAAAGAATCCTTACTGACTTTTGCCCTCTGGTTAGATTTCTTATACTGGCTCAGCAAATTCCAAATAGGCAAACAGGTGAAAAAAATAATAGTGAAAAAAATTCATAAAGTGAGTAAATTTACTAAAGGGAAAATTACATGGTTATAGGAAAACTGGAAAGAGAAAGATTCTCATTTTTTATCTTGCAAAGATTAATTCTTTAAAGCAAAATACAGAATAAGCATTATTATTTAAACAGTCCTTACTGTGATTTTAATTGTATCATTTTATACCATACAATATTAAATGCCCCCTGAACACTTTATGTACTTATATTTTGAAGCAAATGGTGTAATTGTCTAGGTGTCCAAAGAAATTCTAATTCTAGCACAAAGCCTGTGACTTTGAAAATAACAGTATTTTTCTCACCTGTAATAACAAAGGTGTTCCTGATGATATCTGAAGTTTCTCCTAGTTCCAAATGTTAATGATGCTTCATAACTTACAGCTAGTTCACTACTTCATTTTTCCTAAATTAGACTTCTTAAATCAGTGTTTTTCCTAATTATGATGGAAAGTTTCCAAAATGTATCACATTTTAGAAATATTAAAATTCAAATCTACTTCTGACAAAGATTGAAAATAATGACCTTACAAATAAATTAAAATCCTTTATTTCCTACCAACCATGTTCTAGCCAATATTGGAAACATTAACTAAAATTTGGAACTATATAAAAACCTTAAAGCAACAATTAGCAAAAGTAAAACCATAAAAATAGTCCCTATTAACTTAGCAAGTTAAAGATTTACACTAGAAAATTAAGTACATTATCTATGGTCTGATGACCCTCTGCAATCATAGTACTTAGAAGTATAACTACTTTCCTGTCTATAATTTTAGCACATAATTGGTAACTTCCCTAAATTTCCAAAACTTGTATGTAATTGCTTTCCCATACATTTCCAAGGAAAAGGTTTCATTTACCATTGCAAACTTGATTTATTAAATAATAAAGTAGAAGTCCATGCTTTATAAATTAGTATTACATTTCTCACAGAGAATTCAAGAAAAAAAATGTTCCTATCACGGATAGTTGTCAATAGTCTTTAAGTCTTCTAGGTAATATTTCATTAAAGAAATTAAGTGGGAGCTGCATTTACAGATGATGCTCGTGCTTTGGCCATTCTCCGAACCAATGCTTCTTGTCTTTTTCTCTGAATTTCTTCAGGAGAACATTTCCTATTTTTCTCCTCTTCCTCTAAAAATTAAACAAAATATAGGTTTTAGTTTTTAGCCTACTAAGTCATTCTGAATATGAGCTTTAACTCTTGCTTTTATTATTCAGAGTTGTACTAGTCTGGCTATTAAATCCAACTAAACTACTACACGTAAGAGTCCAAGTGGATATATACAGACATAATACTCCAGGTCAGCAGAAAAATCAAGCACTGATTAATCTGTCCCTATTTGAGAACACTCTTCACAGTGTGATAAAATTGTTGAATTAAAAACTATTTATTTTGACTACCCATACAGCAAGCGTATCTAATTTATATGAACTCTGAGTGAATGTAACTGGGAATTTAAAAGTTGTATGAACTTTAAGTAGTCAAATTACAATTAGTGTATTTTTGCTATAAAATAATTTGTATTAATATTCACACCTATTTTTTTCTCTATAGAACTATGAAGTTTTTATTTTATCCATTGAGAAAAAAATATCTTAATAGTGATAGAATGAAATCTCTCATGTTAAAATGACCACAAATGACTCATTGCTAGATGTTTATTTGGAGGATGCATTTTGCAGAAACTTAAAAAATTAACTTATTAACTTACAAAGATGAAACTTTGTATTAGGAATTACAGTAGAACCTCCAAAGTTAACCATCTCTCTACACTGATCACCTCATTACGTCAACCTAATTTTCACAGACCAGATGTATCTCAAATATGTGTTTCAGTACAATAGCCTTAGTTCCTGATGTTGACCACTTCTGTACGTTGACCAGTTTGTTACAGTCCCTTGGTGGTCAACTTATAGAGATTCTACTGTGTTTTCTTATTTAAATGATATTTTAAGTTTAAAAATCATTACACCAATACATATTTAAGTAAACTTTTATTGGTAAAATTGTTATAAAATATGCTTTTTAAGAAATAAATAAGAATTTGTTATGCTATCAGAAGAGAAATATTACCTATATTTATACTAATATTTATAAAAAGACTCAGAATTTGTTATAAGATATTTCTCTCATTAACTAAGAAAATCAATTTTCCAAAATATATTCTGTCTCCCCTCTTCTTTTCTTGGCTTAATGAGAAATGGGAGAGGGTATGAGGTAAGAAATACATATTTTAAATAAATGCCCCAGATGATTCTGATGTCTTTTGTTTCCTAAGCCAGTTATCTAACAAACCATAGCTATTTTTCCTTACAGAAAGATACTAGAAGATATTTTATAATTACCTTGACTAATTATTTAATATTTCAGGCTGAAAGCTGAGAAACACAAAAAACTCAGGAAATACAGAGTTTATATTCAGTTGACTATATGAAAGGAAACACGTTAATAATCCACAGTAATAGAAAAGAAAGCAACTTCCTAAAATTGGTCTTACAACTGGTTTGCTAATATTTTGGGATAATTTCAAATGACATCTAGTTACACCATGAATATTGATTTAAGGACTCATCCATTTTTCCCATCAGTTTTTCCTTTAACTCAAGTCTATAATAAGAAAACACAGAAAAGTCTCAAAATATTGCAAGGTATTAAACAACAATGGTTCTTCTTAACCTTTACCTTTTTTTTTTTTTGAGACAGAGCCTCAAGCTGTCACCCTGGATAGAGTGCCGTTGCATCACAGCTCACAGCAACTCCAATTCCTGGGCTCAAGCGAGTCTCCTGCCTCCGCCTCCCAAGTAGCTGGGACTACAGGCGCCCGCCACAACGCCTGGCCATTTTTTGGTTGCAGCGGTCATTGTTGTTTGGCGGGCCCGGGCTGGATTCGAACCCGC
>CAUYRH010082243.1:0-41328 GCA_963574655.1 Perodicticus potto
CGCCCGGCCAGTTTTTGGTTGTAGCCGACATTGTTGTTTGGCAGGCCCAGGCTGGATTTGAACCCACCAGCTCAGATGTATGTGGCTGGCGCCTTACCTGCTTGAGCCACAGGTGTCAAGCCGTTGGGTTTTTTCTGTAGAGACAGAGTTTCACTTTATCACCCTCAGTAGAGTGCCATGGCGTCACACAGCTCACAGCGTCCTCCAACTCCTGGGCTTAGACAATTCTCTTGCCTCAGCCTGCTGAGTAGCTAGGACTATAGGCGCCCGCCACAACACCCGGCTATTTTTTTCTGTTTTTGCAGTTTGGCTGAGGCTGGTTTTGAACCTGCCACCTTCAGTATATGGGGCCAGCACCCTACTCAAAGAGCCACAGGCGCCGCCCTTTTGTTGTTTTTTTGAGATAGGGTCAGTCATTTGGGTAGAATACCATGTGTCATAGCACATAGCAACCTCAAACTCTTGGGTTCAAGGGATTCTCTTCCCTTAGCCTCCTGAGTAGCTGGTACTACAGGCGCCCCCCACAATGCCCGGCTAGTTTTCTAGAGATGGGGTCTTGCTCTAGCTCAGGGTCATCTTGAACTCCTGAGCTCAGGCAATCTACCCAATCCACCTCCCTCGGCCTCCCAGAGTGCTAGGATTTGGGCCTGTGATTTTTTTTGTTTTTTGTTTTTGGTTTTTTGTTTGCAATTTTTGGCCGGGGCTGGGTTTGAACCCGCCACCTCCAGCATATGGGGCTGGCGCCTTACTCCTTTGAGCCACAAGCAACGCCCTTCTTCTTCTTTTTTTTTTTTGCAGGGCCCTGTGTTTTAATTTCTCTTGGGTCTGTACCTAGGAGTGGAATTGCTGGGTCATTTGTTAAGTCTGCATTTAATGTGAGAAGATGCCAGGCTGTTTTCTGCTGGGGCTATACCATTTACATCCTCACCAGCCATGTACAAGGGTTCTGATTTCTCTACTAAAGAGAAATTCTTGTTCTCAGCAGCATTTCTTTTCTGTTTCTTTGACTATAACCCTCCTAGTGGGTGTGAGATGGTATTTCCCTTTGCTTTTGATTTTTATCCCCTGATGACTGACAGTGTTGAGGATCTCTTTGTGCGCTGTTGGCCATTTGTGTATCTTTGGAGAAAGATCTGTTCAGATCTCTTGTCCAGTTTTTGATTGTCTCAGTGGTTCTCCGTATCTCTGGAGGTGAGTCCCCTGTCAGACAGATGACTTGCAGATGCTCGCTGTCTCCAGTGTTTCCTGTATCAGGGTTGGGTGCTCCCAGGCACCACCACCTGGCTTCTGGGGGTTTCTGTGTATGTCTCCTCATGTCCCCAGCTTGCCTCTGCCTCCACCAGCAGTTGGGCTCTTCCATTGGTCACTGCACCCTTATCACTGATTTTCAAAGCCTCACAGCATCACTTGCATGTGTTTGCCAGTGTCAGTATTTTGTAAACTGTAATATATGAATTGGTTTGCTCAAAAACTTATAGTTCATAAAACGTTGGATGATAGAACAATTTCCTATCATGTTTATATGTGATGGATTTTTATTTCTTGCCGTGGAAGTTTAAAGTGATACTTGATTAAAACTGGATGGTACGGCTTGGTGCCTGTGGCTCAACAGGCTAGGGCGCCAGCCACGTACAGCAGGTTCGAATCCAGCCCGGGCCTGCCAAACAACAATGATGGCTGCAACCAAAAAATGGCCAGGCGTTGTGGCAGGTGCCTGTGGTCCCAGCTACTTGGGAGGCAGAGGCAGGAGACTTGCTTGAGCCCAGGAAATTGGAGGCTGCTGTGAGCTGTGATGCCACGGCACTCTATCCAGGGTGAGAGCTTGAGGCTCTGTCTCAAAAAAAAAAAAACTGGATGGTACATCCTTGGTGTCCCACCTATAAGAGCCCCATACTCCTTGCTGCTCTGACGTGTTGGGATCAGTCATGTTGGGCTGTGAGACCCATGGCCTGGAAGGTCTGGGGACTTCCCTGCTCTTGTAGAACTGGGGAAAGATATTCCATCACCCTTAATCAGAGGCCTGAGGGCCAGGGCCACCGAACTGAGCAATTTCCTAGTTGGGGCAAAGTCCTGGGCTGGCTGTTTTCATTTCTTTTATTTATTTATTTATTTATTTTATTTTATTTTTTGAGACAGTGTCTCACGCTGTCACTCTGGGTAGAGTGCGATGACATCACAGCTCACAGCAACCTCAAATTCTTGGGCTTAAGCAATTCTCTTGCCTCAGCCTCCCACGTAGCTGTGACTACAGGCAACTGCCACAATGCCTGGCTATTTTTTTTGGTTTAAGTTGTTATTTGGCAGGCCCAGGTTGGATTTGAACCTGCCAGCTCTGGTGTATGTGGCTGGCACCCTAGCCACTTGAGCTACAGGCACCGCTACATTTCCTTTTCTTATAATTAAAGAGGGATGGGCTCGGTGCCTGTAGTTCAGTGGTTAGAGCACCAGCCCCAGGCACCACGGGTGACAGCCAGGGCCTGCTAAACAAAACAAAATAAAACAAAGCAAAAAAAGACTGGGCATTCATAACTTAGTGGTTAGGGTGCTGGCCATGTGCTCTGGGGCTAGTGGGTTCGAACCCAGCCCAGGTTTGCTCAAACAAAAAACAAAAATAAAATAAAATAAAGAGTGATGCAGCTGACCTTTGAGCAATGCAGGAGTTAGGGGTGTGGACCTCTTGTACAGTTGAAGATTTGCACCTACCTTTTTACTCCCCCAAAAGTTTGCTAATAGCTGACTGTTGACAAGAAGCCTTACTGATAACATAAATAGTCCCTTAACACATTCTGTGGGCTGGCGAGGTAGCTCAAGCCTGCAATCCTCGCACTCTGGGAGGCTGAGGCAAGAGGATTGAATGATGTCAGGAGATAAAGACCAGCCTAAGCAAGAGTGAGACCCCGTGTCTTCTAAGAACAGAACATCTTTTTTTTGAGACAGAGCCTCAAGTTGTCACCCTGGATAGAGTGCCATGGCTTCACAGCTCACAGCAACCTCCAGTTCCTGGGCTCGAGCGAGTCTCCTGCTTCCACCTCCCAAGTAGCTGGGACTACAGGCGCCCTCCACAACACCCGGCCAGTTTTTGGTTGCAGCTGACGTTGTTGTTTGGCGGGCCCGGGCTGGATTCGAACCCACCAGCTCAGGTGTACATGGCTGGCGCCTTAGCTGCTTGAGCCACAGTTGCCAAGCCGTTGGGGTTTTTCTGTAGAGACAGAGTCTCACTTTATCGCCCTCGGTAGAGTGCTGTGGCGTCACACAGCTCACAGTACTCTCCAACTCCTGGGCTTAGGCGATTCTCTTGCCTCAGCCTGCTGAGTAGCTGGGACTACAGGCGCCCGCCACAACGCCCGGCTATTTTTAGAGATAAGGTCTCGCTCTGGCTCAGGCAATCCACCTGCCTCAGCCTCCCAAGCGCTGGGATTTTAGGCATGAAACCACCGTACCTGGCTCTTAGGTGTGGTGTTGTGTGCCTCTAGTCAGTTCTTGGGATACTGAGGCAGAAGGATCGCTTGAACCTAGGAGTTTTGAGGTTTCTGTGAGCTATGATGATGCCACAGCACTCTACCCAGGGTGACAGAGTGAGACTCTGTCTCAAAAAAACCAACACCAAACAAGCATAAGGCATAGAAAATATATGTACTGGGCAGCCCCTGTGGCTCAAAGGAGTGGGGCGCTGGCCCCATATGCTGGAGGTGGTGGGTTCAAACCCAGCTCCAGCCAGAAACTGCAAAAAAAAAAGAAAAGAAAATATATGTACTAAAAAAATGTGTACTATTTATGAAATGGAAGTGGACCATCATAAAGGCCTTCATTATCTTTGCGTTGAGTAGGCTGAGGAGGAGGAGGGGTTTGTTTTGCTATCAGGGCTGGCAGAGGTGGAAGAAAGTCTATGGATAAGTGGACAGCATAGTACAAACTGGTGTTCAGGGGTCAGCTCTGTATCTGTTTTGTTAACAGTGGATTACAGTGAAGAGTTAGCAGCATAAACACAGTGAAAAGTTGTATTGCCTCCTTCCTTCCCACTGAAAGGACTAACCAGAGCAGCAGCTGTTCCATACCCCCGTGCACCCTCCTGGGACAGCTTGTGCAGCCCTGTGCACTGTGTCAAACCCTCACCCACTTCTTGTTGTTCAAGTCAGGGATAATGCTTTCACATCATGTGTTTCGAGATAAGGAGAAATAACTTTTTTCTTTTAAAAAAATAACAGCAATAAGTTATTTAGGCATGATACCTCCAAGGTACAGAGTACCACAAGGGTCCCTGGGGCTGTGGCTGGGTCCCTCCTGCCTCTCCCAGGCCTGGCCCTGCAGCCCCCAGTCTGCTCCCACAACCCTCATAATTGCTGGTAGTACTGAGGGCTTTCACCCTGTCTTTATCTGTTGGGGAGAACTCCTTGGCCTTGTCAGGATGGGGAACATAAGGACTCCCAGTGGTAGTGAGCGCCCACGCCTGAGGCATGATGCCCCACCCCCTGGCCTCCTAGCCTCAGGCTCTCTTTCAGCACCTGCAGACCGGGTTCTGTGCTCTTGTTGTATAGTATTCCACGGGTAGTTTTTTCTAATTTATTGATCGTTCTCTGCTGATGAAAGGGATATATATATAGTTGTCTTTTATTTTTTACTGTTATGGAGAGATGATGCCCTTTGGGTGGGATTGTTGAGTGAGAGGGTGGTGCCTTCAGAAGCTTAGAAGATGCTGCCACTTGCCCTCCAGGAAGCCGTGCTGATTCCCTCCTCCCCAGGCCCCTAGTGCCATCTCCGAAGCCTTTGCCACTGCCTTGTGGTTATCAGGCCCCTCTGTCTGCAGACCAAGCTGTATACCCTGCCTGCCAGTCATGCCATGCGTGTGTATGAGACTCTGGTCAGCCACCTCCAGCTCCACTACAAGCACAGCTACACTCTGCCCATTGCCAGCAGCATCCGACTACAGGTGTGTGGGCCAGTGAGGGCAGATGATGGCCTGGGGGCCCAGCAGCTGCCTTAGTCTTGGTGGATGTGGTGCCAGGATTCTGGATAAGGGTCTTCAGCAGACTGTCCCCTCCCCAGGACCTGCAGCCCTTTCCTCTGCCTGCAGCCTATGTGCTTTGTGACTTGTCACTAAGGCACGTGGTGGCCTGGATTGGGGACAGAAAAACAGAAGCATGTTGACTTCTAGGGTGGCACATGCCTCTCTGCTCCTGCTGCTGCAGAATCTGGGCTGAGACAGGCCAGGGTGGGCTGCAATGGGGACAAGCTGCTCTGATGGACACTGCACCAGGCTGATCAGGGGTCACTGTGAAGTGGCCCCTGATACTGCAATGCCCAGCTCAGTCTATAATTAGAGGAAGTGGCCGGGTGTGGTGGCTCACGCCTGTAATCCTAGTACTCTGGGAGGCTGAGGCAGGTGAATTGCCTGAGCTCAGGAGTTGAAGACCAGCCTGAGCCAAAGTAACACCTCAGCTCTTAAAAAAAAAAAAAAAAAAAAAAAGCTGAGCATTGTGGCGGGCGCCTATAGTCCCAGTTGCTTGGGAGGCTGAGGCAAGAGAATCGCTTAAGCCCAAGAGTTTGAGGTTGCTGTGAGCTGTGATGCCACAGCACTCTACCAAGGGTGACAAATGAGATTCTCTCCCCCACACTCCCCCCCCATACATATATATATGTGTGTGTGTATATATATATATATATTTAGAGGAAGCGATGGGTCCTAAGCAGAGTTCTCCTTTCCTGCATTTGTCTCTGTGTGGAGGAGCAGGGTGCCTGGCCTCTCCATTCTGGTGCAGGCCTAGCTGCTATGGGAGTGTCAGGGCTCCATGGGCTCTGAGGGAGGAGGCTGTGGTACCCACTGGGGAGTTAGAGATGTGGTGTTGCCGGTGTCTGTGTGAAGTTGGGATGTGCTTGTGTTAGCAGGCAGCCTTTCTGAGCATCATGTGGTGTTGGGCACATGGGTCTGGGTGGTGGGTGGTGCCCTCCTGCCCTGGGCTGGGCATGTTCCTGGCTCTGGGTGGTTTCAAGTTCTCTTCCCTTACAGGCCTTTGACTTCTTGCTGCAGCTGCGGGCTGACTCTCTGCACCGCCTTGGCCTGCCCAGCAAGGATGGGGGCGTGAGATTCAGCCCCTACTGCCTCTGTGACTACATGTGCGTGGGGTAGTGGCGGAGCTACATGCTCTGCACCCTTCCTAGGGGTGGTTGTGTGTCTGAGGGATGGTCTCCAAAAGGTCTGGGGCTGGCAGTGACCATGGTGGCAAAGGGTGGTGGAGGGGCTGGGCAGCAACTGCTTCTTACACTTGCTTTTCCAGGGAGCCTGAAAGAGGCCCTGAGAAGAAGGCCAGTGGCCCCCTTTCGCCTCCCACAGGGCCACCTGGCCCGGGGTCTACAGGCCCTGCTGTGCGGCTGGGCTACCTGCCCTACTCCCTGCTCTTCCGAGTCCTGTTGCAGTGTTTGAAACAGGTGAGGTGGATCCAGCCCTTTCTCCTTTAAGTGACATGGGGCCCGGATGGGTGCTGCCAAAGGGTGTCAGCTTCTTTTAACAAGCACAATTCTTATGACCTTGGAACCTGTGCTGGTTGTTCCCAGGTTGTTTGCCCCAAGGATCTACAGCTTTGGTAACTGTGCCTTGGGTGCCTGCTGTGTGCAGCCCCTAGGTGGAGCTAAGGAGGCATTCCTGCCTCTGCAAAATGATTTTGACAGTAAGACTCAAATGTGTGAATAGATGTGGGTAACTGTAGGCCAGGGTGACCCTCCTAGGCAGGGTCACACGGGCTGTAGGGGGCACTGTCACATCTGGTTGGGGCATCTGCTAAGACAAGTAAGGCTAATCTTGAAAGGTGAGGAAGGTTCTGGGGCAGGAGTGAGCAAAGCCCAGAGGCAGGGTGGGTGCAGGTTTGTGCACAGCAGGAGGTGGGTGGGGCCGGAGGGGGCAGGGTCAGCAGGAGGCAGGTCTGGGGTCTTCCAGGAATCTCAGAGTCTTAGGCCTCCACGGCCGAGGTGGACCTGTGCAGAGCTTTAAGGACACACTGCTGCTTGTTCGGCTCTGGGCTGTGGTTCCTTTTTTGTGTCTGTCCTATTGCCCTGGCCTTGGGTCAACTTTGGTGATGTCTGCTTTTTCCTTTTTAGCTATTATAATAGCTTTTTTTCTGCTATTATCTTTATTATAACAGAAGAATTAAGCTGGCACTTGGGCAGGCATCTGTCAGGGAGCCCTTGGTTTCAGTGCTGTGGGCCAGTGGTCACTGGGTCACCATTTGCCACTGGGTGAATGAGGAGAGGATGGAGCTGGGTTTGTGGGAGCCCTAAGTTGGGCTAAGAAGGAGGAAGAGGCCTCTGCTGCTTGTGGGCCTCCGGCCCAGCCCTTCCTTTGCAGGGCTGTCCAGAGGTGAACTTCCTTTAAGCACATGTTTCAGGGCCAGAGGGCCAGGGCTGGCCAGTCCCCCTTGTGTTGAGAACAGGGTCTAGAGACCTCGTGGCCACAAACACTAAACTTCTCCCTTCTGTCTCCAGGGTGTAGAAGGCCCTGTCCTCTCTCTCACATCTTCCCCTGCTTCCAGGAGACTGACTGGAAGGTGCTGAAGTTGGTCCTCAGCAAGCTGCCTGAGTCGCTGCGTTACAAGGTCCTAATCTTCACGTCTCCCTGCAGTGTGGACCAGCTGTCTTCTGCCCTCTGCTCCATGGTAACACCCACTGGGTCGTACCTCTGGGGCCAGGCAGAGGCTGCTAGCATGGGTCACAAGAACATCAGGGATTGGCAGCGCCCGTAGCTCAGTGAGTAGGGTTCCAGCCGCAGACACCAGAGGTGGCGGGTTCGAACCTGCCCAGGCCAGCTAAAGCGACAATGACAACTGCAATAAAAAAACTGCTGGGTGTTGTGGTAGGCACCTGTAGTCCCAGCTACTTGGGAGGCTGAGGCAAAAGAATCGCTTAAGCCCAAGGGTTTGAGGTTGCTGTGAGCTGTGAAGCCACAGCACTCTACCCAGGGTGCTAGCTTAAGACTTTCTCAAAAAATGAAAATGAAAAAAAAGGAACACCAGGGACCCCTGCCCTCTCGCACCCAGCATGCGGGACAGAAATTAGTGGTCTCCAGTCAAGGGCTAGAGTCCACACATCACTTAGTGTGACCATCCCTGACTGCCCATGTCCTGATGGCGGTCCCATGATGTTTGAAGTGCACCCCTTGCCTTTCCCTAGAGTGTCACTGGGTGGGGACTGTCCCCTTCTCTGGAAAGGTAGATAGACCCTTACCAGCAAGGAGATAGGAAAGCCTCTATGACTCTGGACCCCTCATTTCCTAGGCCAGCATCCTCCTGCCACCTGGGTGACCTAGCTGCTTGGGAGGGCCTCCACATCTGGGTCTTGGTCTTTAGCTTTCAGGCCCAAAGACCCTTGAGCGGCTACGAGGCACCCCAGAAGGGTTCTCTAGAACTGACCTGCATTTGGCTGTGGTTCCGGTGCTGACTGCGTTAATCTCTTACCATAACTACTTGGATAAAACCAAACAGGTATATAATAGCGGAGGGACAGGTGAGCTGTATAGTGCCTGTGGTTTGAAAGCCTGTCCCTTGAGACACATGGACACAGCATTTTCATCTTCATCAACTGGCTAATAGGCCACGCCTGGGTGAGCTGGCTTTGCCCTGCCACGTGACCTCTGAGTCCCTGCTGGCTGGCTGAGCCCAGAATCCCAGGTGTCTGCATCCCCTGGTGCTTCTGAGTTCTTTTTGGGGGTCTGGGCTTTATCATAGCCTTTGACTCTGGCCCTCTCCTTACCTCCCTCAATCAGCTTTGGGGTAGGTGGCCAAGCTGGACCAATTTTGAGACACAGGACAGGTCTTGGGCCTTGGGCCCCAGCTCTCACCTCCCTGTGTACCTGTCGCCAGGTGCAGCAAGTATAGAGACCTCTTCCCTTTACCCCTGCGTTGCCGCCATCATTCTTAGTGTCCCATCTCACTGCCTCTAGCATGAACCCTCATTGATGAGGAAACTGAAGTCTTAGAAAGGTCAGGCACCCATTCGAGGTCACAACCAGCTAGGAGAAGGGCTTAGGCTCAGGTTTGAGCCTGTCTTTGTCCCAGAATCTAGCTACCGGTAGTGGTGGTTGGGAGTTGACATGGGACTTCATGTCTCTTGGACCACTCCATCAGGGCACTCCAGCCGCTTGTGTGGCTCAACCTGTTTCTCATGGGCCAGGCCCCAAAGGGTTGGTCAACTGGCCACACTGGATTTAGGGTTTCCTGAGGATCTGCTGGGCCCGAAGTGTTTTCTTTCTTTCTTTTTTTTTTTTAATGCAGTTTTTGGCCAGGGCTGGGTTTGAACCCACCACCTCCGGCATATGGGGCCAGTGCCCTACTCCTTTGAGCCACAGGCGCCGCCCCCAAAGTGTTTCTTGAGTAGTGGGGCTGGCTTTAGGAGGGCAAAACTGTTCTGGGGGCATTGAGCTCACATGTTTTGCTTTGAGCCATGACTTGTCTATTGCCATCTTCATGAGGATGCCCAGGGTTGGTATGGGGCTTGGTTGCCTTATTATATCAGGTAGCACCTCCCTTTGCAATGAGGCCAGCCAGTTAGGGACCCCAAAACCAAGGATGTGACAGTCCCAGCATGTATAGTTTCCATGGTGGGCTGGGGAGCTGGGGCTCTGTTGGCCAGCCAGGTGGTTAGGACACATCTGACTGAGGCAACCTGTTATTCAGCGTTAGACGCTCCTCCCCCCCCACAACCTCCATGGGGCATATGGAGCATGCCAGGATAAGCGAGGCCCTGGGGGAGTGCTTGGCACCCTAGAGTGGCTGCCGTTGCTGGCGGTGCGTGTCCTTGAGGTGTCCTGTCTCTTGCAGCGTGAGATGGTTTATTGCCTGGAGCAAGGCCTCATCTACCGCTGTGCTGGTCAGTGTGTGGTGGCCTTGTCTATCTGCAGCGTGGAGATGCCTGACATCATCATCAAAGCACTGCCTGTCCTGGTTGTGAAACTCACGCACATCTCAGCCACGGCCAGCATGGCCATCCCACTGCTGGAGTTCCTGTCTAGTGAGTCTGTGGCCTACAACATCCTGCCTTGGCAGCCCATGCTGACTTCTCAGGCCTCCTTGGGGACCTGGGCCTCAGCCCCTCCTGCCCCTCAGCCTTGAGAGCTTTCCTTCCTCTCATCTCCTCAGCATCAGTTTAAATGTCACTCTTCTGAGAAGCCTCTGGCTGGCCTGGCTCTCCCGTGGCCTCACCCAGTTCCCCAGAGCACGTGCAGCATGGGGGCCTGCTGGCTCTTCTGTGCTTGTCACTGCCTCTCTGGGTTCTGACTTCCAGAGGCCATACACCCATATGCCATGCCTCTTTCTTCCCACGCCCTGGAAGGCGCAGACCCACAGGCGTCCAGGGAGGAGAGAAGAGGACTGGCCTAGCACTTTATATATAGGGCCAGGGAGAACATTTTATTTTTTTGTGGGCTACACATGGGCTCTGTTACTTCATCTTTTTATTTTGTTTACATTGCTTTAAAAATACAAGAACCGGGTGGCGCCTGTGGCTAAAGGAGTAGGGCGCTAGCACCATATACCGGAGGTGGTGGGTTCAAACCCAGCCCCGGCTGAAAACTACAAAAAAAAAATAAATGAAAATAAAAATACAAGAACCATTTGTAGCTCATGGGTCACGCAAATGCAGGCCACAGCTGTGTTTGTCCTGGGAGCCCTGTGTGCCAGCCCTAGGGAATAGAGACCTGCAGCCAGGTCCAGGGTACATTTGGATGGCTATGGCCCTCCCTCTATGTAGCAGCCCCTCCCTGGAGAGTCATAGAACCCTGGCATTGCCAGCCCTGCTATAGCCACAAGCTGTCCTCTGGGGGGTCGTCCTGGGTCCCCCTTACTGGCTGTCTTTCTTGCTGCAGCACTGGCTAGGCTGCCGCACCTGTACAGGAACTTTGCTGCGGAGCAGTATGCAAGTGTGTTTGCCATCTCCCTGCCGTACACCAACCCCTCCAAGTAAGTGCTGGCCACCCCAGAGGCCCCTACCCTTCCTAGCATTGCCCTAGCATGGTGCTAGCTGAGCCTTTTGGGGCAGAAAACCACAGTGGCCTCTGTGCCCTGGAATTACTTGGGGTCTGGACACCTGTGCTTGGTGCTCCCAGCCAGAGAATATGTCTCTGGTGCCATGATGGAGCCAGTCCCCTTCTTGTCTTAGGTTCAATCAGTACATCGTGTGCCTGGCCCACCACGTCATAGCCATGTGGTTCATTAGGTGCCGCCTGCCCTTCCGGAAAGATTTTGTCAATTTCATCACTAAGGTGGGCCTGGGAGCCAGTCAAGTCCTTGTCCTTAGTTAGGTCTGGGACCCACTCTGCCCTTGACTGTGCATGGCTGGGGCAGGGTGAAAGGAAGGGGTATTGTTTGGTGCTTTTATGGTCCTGGGGCTCTGCTGGGTCTGTAGCACAGACAGCCTCCCCACAGCCCCTCACAGCTCAGGTCTGCCCCTCTGCCAGGGCTTGCGCTCCAATGTCCTCCTGTCTTTTGATGACACTCCTGAGAAGGACAGCTTCAGAGCACGGAGCACCAGTCTCAATGAAAGGCCCAAAAGGTACGGGTCCTCCTTGGGTGTGCCTGGTGCTGGGCTATGACTTAGGACAGTGTGTTATGTGCAAGCTGGGGTCTGTGAGGCAAGGCAGGGTTGGGCCTGCAAGAGCTGCCAGCATCCCACACTCACTTGAGGCAGGCCCATTGTGACCTGGGGGTCTGGCCCACCTGCGCCTCAAGTGCTCATTCATGCCCTTGGGGTCTTGGTGCTAGCTGTAGGCATCTGGATTTGGGTCTCACTCAGAGCCAGGGTCATACCAAGGCAGCTGTGACTTCCAGCCTTGGTCCTCTGGCCCCTAATGTGGGCCCAGCCTCACCTAGGGCTGCCCGTCTTCCTGCAGAGCCCCTTCCCAGCCACTGATCAGGGACATTCCTGCTTTGCCATCATGCTGCTTCTGCCAAACAGAACAGAGCTGAGCCCAACCTCTGTGCTCTCGTTTGCATTTCATTAGACCAGCTTCCCTGTGCTTTCCCTCCTCCTACCCACACTGTTTTGGCTCTCCCTAGGTGGGGAGACAGCATTTTCCAGTCTGACTTAAACTTAGAAGCTCTTCTCTCAAGCCTCTGGGGGTCGGGGGCTGAGCTTGCACCTCCGTGACCAGAGATTCGTTTCTGGTATTCTTGGACCTTAAAACTGGCCTCTTTCTCATAGTGACCTTCAGGGCCTGACCATGAGGACTTAGCACCTCCTGGGTCCCAGGGCTGGGCAAGGCCAGCCCTCTGTGGGGTGGGTGGGGGAGCCAGGTCAGCACAGCTTGGAATCTGTCTTGCAGGGTGATCCACACACATTTAATTTGTACTAATGTTCTTTGTTTTGGTATCATGCGTGAAGCCCTGCCTTTTCTCAGTTGTGTTCACCAGATGTATTATTATGCATTTTGTTTTCTGTCTCTTCCCTGCTAACTGTCCTTTGGCATGGCTCTTTTTGCTCACCTCACCCGCGGGATCTCTCCATCCTGACCCTGTGGCCTGGGACCTTTCCTCCTCACCCTCCAATGGCTTGTCCTCCCCTTCCCGGGAGCCGGGCTCTCTGGGTCTCGGGGCTTCCTTCCTCACCCGGTAGTTTGAGGATAGCCAGACCCCCCAAACAAGGCTTGAATAACTCTCCACCTGTGAAAGAATCCAAGGAGAGCTGTGCAGCCGAGGCCTTCCGGTGCCGCAGCGTCAGCGTGTCTGACCATGCGGTGCACAGGTAGCGGGGTTGTGGTGGGTGGAGCACGGACCCGGAGATTGGCCCTGTGAGCACCGGGTGGCGGTGCATGGGGCTGCTTGCATGACCTCGTCGCCGGCCGTGCCCTCCCTGGCAGAGGACAGCCTGGCCCCTGGCTCGGGAGCCCGGCGACAAGGGGTGGAAAGGTTGCATTCTGTCCCCAGGCCCCACAGGAGCAGGGGTTGGCTGTGCAGTCTCCTTAGAGACTGGCCTGGGAGCCCCTGCCAGGGTGCTGCTCTGAGAAAGCAGGCATCAGGGACTCCACATCCCTGGAGTCTCAAGGACTTTTGCAAATTACAGCAGCTCAAGGCAGAGACAGACTCTTCTAGGTTTGACCTTTTTGTAGTCTCTGGAATGGATTTTCTTCTTGGGCTTCCATCTAAGAAAGGTTTGTTTTCCCTTGTGTCTGAAAGAGGAGGAACTTATGTGTAGGGTGTTGCAGTAGTTGCTGAGACCCTCAAAGGGTTAGGCCTAGGCCCCGGGCCACGGCCTCAGCCACTTGGCCATGTCTGGGAGCAGACGTGGGCTCTCAGGCCGCAGCTTCATGGCCATTGCCTACCTGTGGGTTGTCCCTGCTGGCCAAGGTGGCACTGACAGAGGGGATCCCTGTCCCCTCCCCTGGGATCCGCTTCCAGGCTGGGCATCCCCCAGTGCCAAGGCCCACCTCCTCACCTTCATCTCCTGTCATTTGGCATGTGGCCAGGGCTGGGGAGGGTGGAGGCCTCGGTGAGGCTCCCTTCTCTGCTCTTTGCTAGCAAGTTCCTTCTCGTAAGCAAAGTATGATAGAGGAGCTATGACATTTGTATCACAGTGAAACCTGCATAGCCCCTTCCTCTGGTCATTGGGGTGGGTGTGGAGCTTAGAGGCAGCCCCATCTCTCCTGTCCAGATATGTGGGTAAGGGCCATGCACGAAGCCCAGACCTCCCTGTCCCGACAGGAGACACCCCTGTGGGCAGAATGCAATCTGGGTCTGTCTGCTGTGGTCTCCATGTCTCTGCATGACTAAATTGTTCTGTCGCGAGGCCATAACCTAGCGCTCCTGTGTGTTTCAGTGAGAGGGGACATTTTGTCTCTTCAGCCTTCTAAATCTTTGCTTCGACCAGTGGCCTGGGTCTTTCCCATGAGGCATCTACCCTGCTCTCTGGGATGATGGGGTCCACATGATGTGGCAAGTTGCGGCTCGACTGGCCACTGTGCCCTGGTGGGGTCTTTCCAAGCGAGGTCCTGTCAGCCGTGCATGTGTTGAGCTTTGGCCCTTGGTGGTAGGCGCTCGGCTCGCCCTGCCTGGCACCCAACCCTGGTCATGGCTTCTTCCCCCAGCAGGATACAGACATCCCTCACCAGCGCTAGCCTGGGCTCTGCAGATGAGAACTCCATGGCCCAGGCTGATGACAACTTGAAAAATCTCCACCTGGAGCTCACAGAAACGTGTCTGGACATGATGGCCCGATATGTATTCTCCAACTTCACGGCGGTTCCCAAGAGGTGCACCTGTGCTCCAGGCTTGAAGCCAGGAGGGGTGGGAGGTGCAGCTGTCCCACTTTTCTCCTGTGGCTGTGCCCTGTCCACATGATGGTGGCAGGTGGGCCAGGCAGGGGCTCCTTCTTGCGGACTGTCTGGGACTGTGGCTGGTTTGGGCTTCCAAAGTCAGGCAGGTCTTTGGGAGCCAAGATGCCCTACCTGGGAGCTGCTGCTAAGTGAGTTGGACGAGGGCTCTCCTTGTGTTTTCAGGTCTCCCGTGGGAGAGTTCCTCCTGGCAGGCGGCAGGACCAAAACCTGGCTGGTTGGGAATAAACTTGTCACTGTGACAACGAGTGTGGGAACTGGGACCCGGTCGTTACTAGGCCTGGACTCAGGGGAGCTGCAGGGCAGCCCAGAGTCGAGGTGACTACACCTTTCCTCCCTCAACACTGGCTGTCCTGAGCCCAGGCCCACATGGAACCCTGCCATGCTGGCCTGGAGCCATGGGGGGACCTCGTTCATCACATACATGATCACTTCGCTTCTTAGCTCTGATCGCGGTGTGCATGTGAGACAGACAAAGGAGGCGCCAGCCAAGCTGGAGTCCCAGGCTGGGCAGCAGGTGTCCCGCGGGGCCCGGGACCGAGTCCGCTCCATGTCAGGTGAGCTTTGGCTCCAGCCTGCCTCTCTCACAGGTGCCCAGGGCCCTTTCAACTGCCTCTTTTTGGTTCTAGTATTAAGGTGGGCCCCTTAGAGCCAAGGAATGAGGTTGGTCAGGCCTGGGCTACTGCTTCCTGACTTCAGGGTGAGGTGTCTGGGACCTGCAGTCTCAGCTGTGCGGTGAGGCCCCTGAGCAGCTCAGGGAGCCTGCAGTAGCCCCATCCTCAGTCTAGCTCACCCCTGGGGTTTTGTCTGCTTCAGCTCAAATGAGCCAGGGTGACCGGAGTGCAGGTCCCGGGGCCTACTGGGCTGTTGGAGGGCTGTGCCCAAGGAGGGGGCTGCCACCAGCATTGACTCCCTGTTTATGAGCTGAGAGCTGGGGCCTGGTGGCCAGGCTGTGGGTGCAGTGGCTGGCTCTGGATTGGCAGCCCTGTGTCAGGCAAAAGGTGGTCACCAACCCTTCCCCCCTCCTCCTCAGGGGGCCACGGTCTTCGAGTTGGTGCCCTGGATGTGCCAGCTGCCCACTTCCCAGGTGGCCCTGCTTCTCCAGGACCACAGACAGCACCAGCCATGAAGCCTGAGAAGGCATCAGCAGCACCCCAGATCCCAGTGCAGGAGAAGGCAACCCTGGCGGCGTGTGTGCCCCTGCTGACCCAGGGCTGGGCAGAGATCCTGGTCCGGAGGCCCACAGGTACTGGGCGGGCTGCGGACAGGAAGGAGCAACCAGCAGACTCAGCCCTTGGGGGTTCTGGGAGCTCCTTTTTAGCTGAATCTCCAGAGGGTGTGGTGAGGAGAGGGCCTGAGCCAGCCTCTCATGGCTGCTGCACAGCCAAACTCACATGCACCAGAGTGCTCTTCTCCCACTCTGGAGGCTGGAAGCAACGTGAGGTGTTGCAGGGCTGATTCCTCCTGAGGCCACTCTCCTTGTAGAAGCCATATTCTTCTCATGTTTTCATATAGTCATGCCTGTGTCTATCTGTCTTCATTCCTTTCTTATGGGGATGCCAGTCTTATAGGATCAGAGCCCACCACAGTGACCTCGTTTAATCTTTACCTTTATAAAACCCAATCTCTAAATGAGGTACTTGGCGGTTAAGACTTCAACATACATATTTGTAGGGTGTGTATCAGCTCACTACGAGAGCATCTCAGGCAAAGGGAGGGCTTGGCTGAGACCTGGAGCTTGGGACGGGCCTTGGGTGTGGCATGGGCCGAGCAGAGAAAGGGTGGGAGACTGTAGCCTCCTGGAGGCCCTCATGGATCCTGGGCCACTGCTCTGAAATGCCCCATCAAGCTAGCATTTAGGAACTGATCTGGGGCCACAGGGTGTCCAGGTCCTGTCACTGGGGTGGGTGACTGCTAGAGCAGTCCTGTGTCTGACCTCATGATCTTGAGGGGCTTGGTTGGGAACATCAGGCCAAAGCCAGGGCCTGGCCCCTGCTTCCCTCCCAGTACTAGCATGTTGTTGAAGGGGTGTGCTGGGAGGCTGCCCTTGGGGGCCCTGAGGAGGGCAGCTGCCTGGGGCCTGAGGGTGCTGCTACCCTGTCCAGGGAACACCAGCTGGCTGATGAGCCTAGAGAACCCACTCAGCCCCTTCTCCTCGGACATCAACAACATGCCCCTGCAGGAGCTGTCCAACGCCCTTATGGCTGCTGAGCGCTTCAAGGAGCACCGGGACACGGCACTATACAAGTCATTGTCAGTGCCAGCAGCTAGCACAGCCAAGCCTCCCCCTCTCCCTCGCTCTAACACAGGTGAGTGCTCAGGGGCCTGTGTGGGCTTATGGGCAGCACTGGTCCTGCCCCCACAGGCCTGCACTCCCTGCCTAGGGCATTGTGGTTCTGTTCCCCTGAGGTCTCCCACACATTCCTGGGGTCTCTGAGCCTGTCTTGGCAACGTCCTCCTCGGGCATTTAGGAGGAGGCTGGACTGTGGGGTTGCTGACACTCTGGCCCCTCACTGCTGCCAAGAACACCCTCTTCTCTGGAGGTTTGGTTCCTACTGGTCCTTGCTCAGGCAGCTGCTGGATGACAGTGTCAGGAACAGGCAGAGCCCTGGGAGGGTTTCACCCAGCACCCTCAGGTTGCAGGCAGTCTCCCTCCTGCCTGGGCCTGGTCTCAGTCTTGGGCCCGATGCCTGAGCCTTTCTGCCTGTTGCTGGGTGCCCCATGGGCCTGGCCTGGTGCCATCCTTCCAGCCCCTCCCTGTGGCTGCAGATGGCACTTACAGGCTCAGGACATCTGTTTCCGAAGAGGAGGAAGGCACTTCCCTCACCAGAGGTCTGCCCAAGCAGCTTATAGCACTAGGACTATGCTCCCCACCCCGGCCGCTGGCCCTGCCCTCTCTCCTCTCTAGGCTCGGGGCCTGTGCGCTCTGCTCCACCTGTCTGTAGTCTCTCCTCCAGCTGATGTGGCCGCTCGCGTGGTCTCCCTTGCAGTGGCCTCTTTCTCCTCCCTGTACCAGTCCAGTTGCCAAGTTTGGAAGCTGCACAGGAGCATTTCCTGGGCAGGTATCCATGCCTCTCTCTAAGGAAGCAGTGTTTGCTACAGAGCACCACCCTGCCTCAGATGCTGCTCTCATCGTCCCCACCTGCTCACCCTCCATGGTCCGTCTGAGCCTTGCATCACCGTTGGGAGCAGGCTCTGACGCATGAAGACATCCACACAGACACCTGTGCTTTGCCTGCAGTAGCCCCTTTGTCCCTGAGCTGGGTGCCCTCATCCCTTTTGTTAGGCCCCAGGAGGTGGAGGTAGCCTAAGGCTCCTTGGTGACATCTGCTAGGCTGCAGATGCCAGTGGTGGCAGCTGCTCCAGGTTGAGCCTGGTCATGAGACTCCTCCTAGCTGACCTTACCCTGACCTCTGGTGGTTTGACTGGCCTGGTGAAGCCACAAATTGGACTATGTCTGCCATTCATCACAGGCTGATCAGATGCCCTGGGGGCTGCCCTGCTGGGTCCATGTGTGGACAGAAGCCAGTTAGGCAGAGCTATGTGCAGATGGGCTCTGGCAGGCAGCTGATAGGCTGCGTGTGTGTGTGTGTGTGTGTGTGTGTGCGCGTGTGTGTGTGTGTGCACGCGCGCAGGGGCTGTGTGGGGCATCTGTGGCTGTGATAACCCTTGGTTGCTTCTCCCCTATGCTCCTCCCCCAATGCTAGCGCAGGAAATGCTGCTTTAGGACCTCATGCCCGTCTCTCCTTAGTGTGCCTGGCTGCAGGTCTGGCTTGGACTTGGAAGGCAAGCCCCTGTTCTTGAGTATGGGTTCCCAAGCCTGTGTTTGCACATAAGGGCTACCTTTTCTGAGGGTGCAAAACCGTGGAGAAAGTTAGCTCGTCCTCAGTCACTGAGGGCTAGTCTTAGACACTCTGCACTCTGATACTGAGGCCTGTTTTAGGTGGGAGCCCCCACCTCTTGGGAGCATCTGTCTTGCCCTTGTCTACTGGCCCCACTGGAGGCACAGGGGTAGACACTGGGGAGAGCAGAGCCAGCTGCCCTCCTGACCCCCACAAGCCCGTGCAGGAGACAGCAATCAGAGCTCACACCCAGGCCCCTCTGAGTATCTTCTTCCCAGTCTGCTTCATCAGTGGCAACAGCAAGCAGAGCCTTGGGGAGGATCTGCAGGGCCTCAGTCCCCTCTGGTAGGGAACAGGCTGGTACTCTGAGGCCATGTGAGCACCAGGGCCTGGCCCATCACCCAGCAGTCCCGTCTGTGTCCTCCCAGACTCTGCTGTGGTTATGGAAGAGGGAAATCCTGGAGAGGCTCACATGCCAGGGGAACCCCCTGAGTTGGAGGACCTGGAGGCAGCTCTGGGTACAGACAGGCACTGCGGGCATGCCGGTGCATATAGCAGGGTGAGCTTGGCTGAGCCTGGAGCCTGGGACAGCTCCTGGGGGGAGGGTGGGCGAGGCTGTGGGGAGGCCTATTGTCCTACCACCTGGCTGTGTGAACTTGGGCAAGTCTTGCCCCTTTTTTCATCTAAAACGTGGCTGAGTGTCCCCCTTGTACCTTCCCGATGGTCTCTGGTTTTCCTAGTGTCCCTTCTGGGCATTTCCTGTCCTTGCTAGGCACACTTTGATTTGTGGGGCTCAGCACGGGGCACAAGCAGGTGTTGTAGCAATGGGGAAGACTCCAGCTTGTTGCCTGGGCTGATCTGGGGTACAAGTGGGGCTTCATCTCAGGGTAGACCCTGGTGGGTCCCAGGGTGCCTCCTGATGAAAGTTCTCTCTGGGACGGTCCTTTCTAGTCGTCTTCAACCTCCAGCCAGGAGGAGAAATCATTCCACGCAGAAGAGCTGGCGGCTGGGGGGATTCCCATTGAGCGAGCAGTCTCCTCTGGGGGTGGCCGACCCTCTGTGGACCTCCCCTTCCAGCCTTCCCAGCCCCTGAGCAAGTCCAGCTCCTCACCCGAGCTGCAGACCCTGCAGGACGTCCTTGGGGACTCTGGGGACAAGCCTGATGTCAGCCGGCTGAGCCCTGAGGCCAAGGCCCGGTCACAGTCAGGGACACTGGACAGGGATGGTGCTGCCTGGTCGATCCCAGGCGAAGAGAGCCGATGCCTGGGTCCAGCCCAGCCCGAGGGTGCCCTGCCTTCCAGTGTTCCCCGCTCGCCTAGTGGCCTCCGGCCACGGGGTTACACCATCTCTGACTCAGCCCCATCACGCCGGGGCAAGAAGGTAGAGAGGGACACCTTCACCAGCAGAGCAGCAGCCTCCAATGCTGAGAAAGTGCCAGGCATCAACCCCAGGTGGGCCTCTTCCCCTCTTGGCTGGAGCGTCCAGTGCACTTCCTGTGGGGTCCCCAGCACAGTCTGCCGGAGCCCTACTCTCCTACACGGGGTCCATGGTTGCCTGGCTGGGCCCCGACTTGGGCCTGCACCCCTAGCCGGCCTCATCTCTTCCACAGCTTCGTGTTCCTGCAGCTGTACCACTCTCCATTCTTTGGTGATGAGTCCAACAAGCCCATTCTATTACCCAGCGAGGTGTGCAGTTCTCCTGCCCTGCGGGGCTGGCCCTGCTCCCTGCCCATTCCTTATTATCCCCCCACTACATGCTAGCTCTGCCCTGTACCTCACGCCTGCCCTGCAGCCCAAGCCACATGGGGGTGGGGCGGAGGCCAGCTCCTGCCATGACCTCCCTGGGGGGGCAGCCTCCTGTGCACAGCACCCAGTAGGGCTGGCAGCAGAGTGGCCTCTGCCCTGGGCTCAGGCAAGGATCTGTTTGCTCCAGTCCTTCGAGCGGTCAGTGCAGCTCCTGGACCAGATCCCATCCTATGACACTCACAAACTTGCGGTCCTGTATGTGGGAGAGGGTCAGGTGAGGCTACTAGGCTGGCTGGGGCCATCCTGGGGAGCAGACCAGGCCATGTGGGCTCTGCTTGTGGTGGGGTTGGGGGTCTTGGAACTAAACACTGCATGAGCCTCCCAGCATCAAGTGCTCACTGTGCCCCATGCCAGGTGTGGTTCTGAGCAAGGGATACAGGGTAAGAATGAATACATAGCACACCAGAGAGCAGTAGGGCCTGGAGGGGCGGGCGGGTGGTCCAGGTAGGAGCAAAGAGACGAGGGAAGTAGGGGTGGGGGGCACCCCACACTACAACAGCAGGTGCAGAGGCCTGAGGGCTGGCACCAGCTGAACCTGGGGGGTGGCCAGAGGTGTGGGCAGAAGGGTCATGGGAGGGTAGGGCATGGGCAGCCTCAGAGCCCCTTGTGAGGTGGCACTCAGCAGTCCTGAGTGCTTCTAAGCAATGTCAGCGTGACCCTGGCTGAGTGATGCGAGGTTTGGGTGGTTATGAAGGTAGAGCTGATGGATTTTGTCAACTAAATATAGAGGGCAAGAGGAACAAAGGAGTGGAGGGTATCACTGAGTCATCTGGCCCCAACAGCTGCTGGGATACACTGTCCTGCGCCAAGTTGGGGACCTTGGCAATGAGGAACCCTGCAGATCCGTCATAGCTGCTCGGGTGCCGGGCAGGGGGTGGGTGGGGCTGAGCGCAGCACCACCCTCTTTTTTTTCTCCTCAGAGCAACAGTGAGCTCGCCATCCTGTCCAATGAGCATGGCTCCTACAGATACACAGAGTTCCTGACAGGCCTGGGCAAGCTCATAGAGCTCAAGGACTGCCAGCCAGACAAGGTCTACTTAGGCGGCCTGGATGTGTGTGGCGAGGATGGCCAGTTCACCTATTGCTGGCACGATGACATCATGCAGGGTGTGCACATGGCGGGACCCTCCCTGGGCGTGTGCCCTCTGCCTGGTTGTTGGAGATGACCCAGGGGTCATGAGTGTGGGCTTGAGGCAGTGGTTGGGCTGGTGGCTGTTCCCCTAAAAGCTCCGGTCTTAGGAGAGGAGTGGGGGAGCTGGTTGGGTGCCAGAAGATCCGGCTCCATGGCCCTCAGATCATCCTGGAGAAGCCAGGAGGTGCCCTGGCGCCCGGCACCCCATAAGCCCAGCCTGGCCTCACCCTGCTCTGCAGCTGTGTTCCACATCGCCACACTGATGCCCACCAAAGATGTGGACAAACATCGCTGTGACAAGAAGCGCCACTTGGGCAACGACTTTGTTTCCATTGTCTATAATGACTCCGGAGAGGACTTCAAGCTGGGTACCATCAAGGTGAGTAAAGAGCTCTCAGTGGTCTGAGACCTGGAGCCTGAGGCTTAGTCACTTCTGTTCCTGGCTTCTGGGCTTGCCAGAGGCTGACTCCATCTGGGGAGGCATGCACTGGTTGTACCCTGAGTGGTGGCAGTGAGTGCTGCTGGGCTGCAGGTCACCCTCTGAGCTGAAGCAGTGAGGATGGTGGTGGCTCATTCTGGAGATGCTGTCAATGAAACAGGGCACAGGCTAGGTCTCTGAGCCTTAGTTTCCTCATCTGTAAATTGGAGCTTGTGGCCCTTTGCGGCAGTTCAATCAGGATTACCTGAGCTGAAATGTGTGCGTACTCACGAGATGTGTAGTCTGTATGGCTCTGACTGGGCCCTCACAGCCTTCCTCTGGTGGCCCCTGCTGGCCCCTCACTTGGCTGGCCTTGCAGGCCACGTGCTATGATTGAGTTGACATGGGCAGATTGTGGGCTGTCCACGTGTCATGGTGGTGCATCCTTGCTATACTCATAGGACACCTGGATTCATAGGTGCACCAGGAAGCTTTGGGGAACACTAGATGCCAGGGCTATTGGACAGTCCAGGAGAGGGCAGGGGTGCCCATGGGGAGGCTAGTATGGCCACCCTGGCCAGACATTCCCAAGACGTGTGTGAGAGGTGGGAGGAGTCCAGGAGGAGCTGGCAGTGCTGCTGAGGTGGCCCGTGTGGACAGCCAGGGCCTTGCCATGCCTGGATGAACAGGAATTCGGGTATGTGGGTTGGAGGGGCATTTGGATGCTATCAGTGGTGTCATCTAGGCTGTGGGCTCCAGTTCAGGTGCTGGGTTTAGCCAGAGGGGAGGACAGACCATCTTGGCCCCAAGCCAGGTGAGGGGGAAGTTGGGGCTCAAAGAGGGATTGAACCCACCAGTGGAGATGTAGTGTTGGACATACTGGTGAGCCTGGTGTCTTTCTGAGGGCACACTCATGCCAGGATGACCCTTCCTCTTATCTGGGCAGGGCCAGTTCAACTTTGTCCACGTGATCATCACCCCATTGGACTACGAGTGCAACCTGGTGTCACTGCAATGCAGGAAAGGTGAGGCCCTGGCAGGGGGTGGGGAGAAAAGGCAGTGTAGCCTGAGTTCGGTGTCAGCTCTGACTCTTCCCAGATATGGAGGGCCTTGTGGACACCAGCGTGGCCAAGATTGTGTCAGATCGTAACCTGCCCTTCATGGCCCGCCAGATGGCCCTGCATGCAAACGTGAGTCAAGGCTGGGGCTGGGTAGGGGCTGGGACCCAGGTACCACCCACAGAGGGCTCATGGCCCTGCCCCTTCTCAGATGGCCTCGCAAGTGCATCACAGCCGCTCCAACCCCACTGACATCTATCCCTCCAAGTGGATCGCCCGGCTACGCCACATCAAGCGGCTCCGCCAACGGGTAGGGAGCTGGGGCTCCGCAGAGTGGGGGCTGACAAGGTGGGGTCATCAGCAGGCTGGAGCAGAGCAGCACCTCTTGTCCTCAGATCCGCGAGGAAGCCCACTACTCAAATCCCAGCCTGCCCTTGACGCATCCCCCAGCCCATGCCAAAGCCCCAGCACAGGCCCAGGTGGAGACCACACCGACCTATGAGACAGGCCAGCGGAAGCGCCTCATCTCCACCGTGGAGGACTTCACAGAGTTTGTGTGAGACTCGGAGCATGGCTGTCCCTGAAATAAACCAGTGCCATGGCACCCGCGCACAGACTCAGAGGCAGTCAGCTCCTTTATTTGACTTTGTCGTTTTGTGGGGGATCAAGGTGCTAGCTGGGGCCATGCCCACAGAAGCAGTCCCAGCCTCACACATACAGTTGCTCACACTGCCACACATTAACCCTCCCCAGCCCCAGGAGCCAGCCCTGGAAGGGGTCTTTCCTTTTAACGACTGTGTCCTTCATCACATCATAGTCCTGCTCCTTGCCTACACCTGACACCAGCAGGCCTGGGTGCTGCCTTCTCACTGCAGGGCCTCAGGCAAAAGGGGGAAACAAAGCCACAGCAGTGAGGAGACTGTTGGGGGGAAGCTGTGCCCCTCTAACATTGCCCCAGCACCTGCCCAAGGCCAGACTCGGATCCAAGAAGCAGCCGGAGCTGCCCCACGTGGGCCACAGCTAAGCCAGGGCTTGGCAGTCCCTGTTCTGCCTCATAGTGGGCGCAGGGCCCAGCTTCACCCACTAGGCCCTTCATGAATGAAAAAGTGACATACAAAAATACATACATTTTAACCCCATATAAATTACTGATGGATAGACACACAGACGGCAGCAGGAGGGGAGTACGCTGCAGGGACAGAAGAGGTAAATAACTTAGGGGAGGGCAGAAGGAGGGGAGAGTCACCCTCCCTGCAGCTGGGATCCTTAGCGAGGGGAGACATCAGCCCAGGGGTAGGGCCTGGCACAGCCTGCTGTACCTGAGGACTTGGGAAATAAATTAGCATCTCAGAGGCTGGGCACTCAGTCCAATACTGCTGTGTCCTCCCACAGGGGACTGGGGAGGGAACCCTGGGTCCTAGCTAGCCACACAGCCTCTAGTAAAGTGCTGAAGCCCACAGACAGACAGACCCCGCCTGTCCTCCTGGGGAACCGGTGTGCAGCCTTTCTGCCTGGCCCAAGATTTTGAGGACGGCAGAAAGTAATACTGAGTGGTGTCCACTCTGGCTCCAACAGGCCAGAGCAAAGCTATAGGTGCTGCCCCCAAAAAAGAGACGTAAGTCCAGGTCCTCTGAGGCTAAGTGCTGCTGGGGTGTACCTTATTTTTGGCCCACAGGGATGCCCTGCTGGTGCCAGTAGCCAGATCGATGGCCTGACAGGCCCGGGCGAGGTGGCTGGGCAGGCCTGGCTGCAAGCCTGGGGAGGGGCCACAGGGAGGCAGGACAGGGGCCTGGCTGCTCCTGTGGCCCTGAAGACTCTGTAATTGCTGCTCCAGCTGGTAGACATCCTCTGTGGCCTGGTTGAGTCGGTCAAACTGGGTGAGCAGGGCCTCGAATACAGTTTGGAGTCGGGAGGGCTCAGGCTCAGGCTCTGCCTTTGCCCCTAACCGGCCAGGGCCCACACTCAGCCCATCCAGCTGGCTGGAGGAGGTGGAAGGGTGGGAGGCCTGGGAGCCGGCACTGGGCAGGGGTGCCTCTGGAGCTGACCTGGAGCCCCTGGATGAGCGGGAGGGCAGTGGCTCCATCCCTTCGAAGCGGACTTTGTGGCGGAACTGGGGGCGGCACAGGGGCTCGGTCAGTCCGGCTGCACCCTGGGTGAACCCAGGGTGCGTCCCTCTCCCCCCCACTGGGCCGTACCCACCTCTTTGACCTTGCTGAAGCCCATCCAGAGGCGAAGCCTACGCAAGAAGAGCTCCACCATCTCGTAGTCCTGTGGCTCCCAGGCTGGGCGGTAGAGCTCTCCCCGCAGGGTGTGGTAGCGCCACCGAAGGAGAACTGCCCCCAGCCTCAGGGCACCCCACAGCCGCAGAGCCCAGAGCCCCACACACAGAAAGGGGGACAAGCACCAGGACTCAGTTTGGCACAGAGTGGGGGCCCCGGCCCCTGGGCACAGCACCAAGAGAGCCTGGGCTGCACTCTGAAGGGACTCCACACAGGACACGAGCTGTGGGAAAGGTGGCACGAGTGAGGGGTGTGCCCAGCTAAGGCGCCCTCCTGGGAGGCCCAGGCAAACACTTACCAGAACAGCGAGCTGGGCATAGGCGGCGCCGAGCACGGCCAGGCCCAAGGTAGCCCCCACCAACTCCGGCAGGGCCCGTCGCAGAGTCTTGCCAAAAACAGACCACTGGCGCACAAAGCGCAGTTGTTGGGCGGCCTGTGGGCAGTGGGACATCAGCCAGCGGCCTGGGGTACACGCCCAGCCCTGGACCACAGACTCAGCACATACCTTAACCAGCAGCAAGAAGAGCACAGAGGCCGCCAGGCCACGGGCCACAGAACTCAGTTGCGCCACCTGATCAAAGCTGGTGAAGCGGCGAGGACGACCATGCACAAAGCGGGTCCACTGGTGGTCAGCAGTGCCCAGCTGGGCCAGGCGCACTAGCCCGGCGGCCGCGGTCAGCGTCACCAGCAGCCATTGCGCCCAGGCCCCAGGCCGCAGAGCGCGCGCTCGCCCCTCCCTGTGCCAGGTCCTGGCTTCGTCAGCCGAGAAATAGAGCGCGAACAGCAACAGGAACACCTGCGGGATGGGGGAATCAGGGCCGTGAGGGGGCGAGGCCTGAGCAGATGGGCTCAGTGGAGGGCGGGTCCAATGGAGGGGCAGGGGCAGGGCCGTTGGGCGTGGCCTACCGAGGTGAGCAGCTGCAACGACAGGCCCGAGCTGAGGCGCTGCAGCGCGAAGGGGCGGACGCTGAGGCCGGTGACTGCGTGGCCGGCCACGGGGAACTCTAGGCGCAGTGTGATGGCGGCATGCAGGCCCACGGCCGGGCTGTAGCGCGTGAGTTCCACGAACACGGCGCGGCTCCTGCGCGGAGGGTGCTCATCAGTGGGGAGGGCTCGGGTTAAGAAGCCAGCCAGACGCGGGGCTGGGTCAAGGAGGCAGCCCCGGGTCTTGTGGCTGCAGGGTGGGCTCACAGGGACTTGACAGAGTGCGTTTTTAAGGGACTCCACCCGGAGGGCGGCAGATTTGGGAAGGGCAAGGGCAGGTGTCCCTAGCCAGGGTGACCAGGGAGCAGCCCCGCGGGACGCCCACCTGTTGTCCAGCCAGTTATGCAGCTGCAGGAAGCCCAGCTGGGCGCGGCTGTCCTCCAAGCTCAGGCTCAGCTCCTGCACGTAGCCCCCGCTGTCGTACACGGCGCAGTAGCCCCAATACCAGGCGCTGTGAGTGACAGGCAGGGCTGGGAGGGCTAACCTGCAGTGCGGGGTCTCCCCTAGAGAAACCCTCCCTCCTCATTTGCACAGAACCCAGGGGTGGGGCGGGGCTGTGCTGCTCACCCTAGCAGGTCAGGTGCAGAGTAGGCCCACGTCTTGGAGCTGTTGTAGGCCGCATTCGCCCAGCCCACGCCGTAGTTGGTGGTGCTGAAACCTCCTGAGGCTGAGCACATGTGTGCCCCTGTGGAGCCCAGAGCTAAAACAGGAGGGCCAGGCAGTACGCTGAGCGCCTGCTCTCAGGTAGCTCCCTGAGTCCTCCCAACAACCATAAACCAGACATCGTTACTGTGTTCACTTTACAGAAAAGGAAATTGAGGCACAAAGAAGGTAAAAATCACATGGCTAGGTAGCAGAGCTAACAGTAGAAGTCAGCTAAAAGATACTCTTTGGAAAAGAGCAAGCGTTAAGTGCTGGGGTACCCTGTGGGCTTACCATTCTGTAGTCGCACCTGCCGCAGTCGTGGGGGCCCCAGCTCTGGGCTGGACTGGTTCCCATGGACATAGGGAAGCAGCACATGGGACATCCATGGCCAGAACTCCTCAGAGCTACATCAGACACAGAGTCACATCCTCCAGCTTTTAGCTGCCATGTCCACCCAGGGTTGAGATGCTTTCAGAAGCCCAGAGAGCACTGCTAGGGGACAAGGCTAGACCCGAGTTCCTCAACCTTGGCCTACTGCTGTTTGGGGCAGGGAATTCTCTATCACAGGGCTGTCCTGCACACTAGCAGTACCCACAGACACCAATAGCACCTGCTCCAGTCCTGACAATGAAGAATGTATCCACACATTTCCAAATGTTCCCTGGGGCTAGGCTGAAGTAAGGGCAAGAACAAGTGGGCCCTGGCTGGCACTCCTCGGTGTCAGTGCACCCTGACCCAGCAGGCATGTGCGCTGCCCATACCGCGTGATGGCCAGGAAGGCCCGGCTGTCCAGCTCCTGCTTGATGGCACTCTGCAGGCGATAGGCATGGCTTTGGCATGAGGCATCTCCATAGTTAGCCAGCAGTGTCACCAGCAGGAAAAGCATGTACACTAGGAGGCTCTGCAGGACAGAATTTGCACTGTTAGCCTGGTCCCAGCACACAGTGACAGGGCAGGGCTGTGGAGCTTTGGGCAGCAACTTGGCCAGCCAGGGGGCCTGACATTGAGCAGAGTGGCAGCACAGACACCCTACTGGTGCACCCACGTAGGCACAGACACGTAATCCACTGAAGGCCAAAGCAGCATGCACAGGGCTCCCCTGAGGCCAGGCAGGAGCTAGGGGTGGGAGGCAGAGCAGGGCTCCAGAGCCCTGCACGCCCAAAGGGCCTGAGCAGTTAGGAAAGGGGGACATAACGTGAACACTGCCAAGAGGGGGGCGATAGAAAGTGGCACTGGCTGCCACAGCCTGGACTCACCCTCAGCATGCTGTGTAGCCTTTTGACCTTGCGGGCTTCCTCCTTAGCTAAGAAGAGTGCAAAGCCATGGGGGGGGCGCACACGGGGCACACGCTCGCTCACAGGTGTCACGGCCGGGCTCTCCACAAGGGTGTCATCTTCATCTGGGTGTAGCCTCTTGGCAACCAGTGAGAAGTAGAGGGCTTCCAGCAGGACCTGGGCCATAGGTGGCATCAGAGAGGCCAGCAAGTACCAGAGACCAGCAGCCCCACACCAACAGCCCCCTCACCTTAAGTGGCTCCCAGCCAACGAAGGAGGCCAGGAAGCTGGAGGTGCTTGAGAGGAGCCACATGACACTCACACCGGGGGGGAAACTGGCACCAACCCACCCCGAGACCCCCACGGCCACAGCTACCAGGAGCAAGCTGAGCCCATGGGCCAAGGAGGCACACCAGGCTGGCAACAATTGTTTCCGCAGACCCTCCACCAATCCTGGGAACACAGAGACAAAAGTGTGACCTGACGCGCGGCTTGAAGGGAGGGCTGGGAGCATCCTGGGCACATGCTCACGCACCTGTCCTGGAGAGCCTTGCCGCCTGGGGTTGTTCCCAGGTTAGGCCTGGACTGGGCAGCCTCTTCTCCCCCAGGCTCTGCAGTGTCAGCATCTCTCTCTTCTCCCCAAGAGCACTGGACCTGAGGTACAACGTGGGGGCCGTGAATTCTTCCCACCCTACTAGAAGGAGGGCGGTGGTGTCCTGCACATGCCCATCTAGGAGGGCTGTTCTTTGGGGCTCTCTGGACTTCAGGACCACCCCCTCCCACACCAAAGAGCCAGAAGACACAGCCTCAACCAAACTGGGTGTGGTGCTGGGAGCTCAGGACATGGCTCTCACCCTGGTGGGGCCACACCCACCTAGCTGCTTGGACTTCCAGGCCTCTCTCACTTCCTGTTTATGGGTCATCCTCATCCTGAATCACCATCCAGGTGCAGTGCACGGTCTTTCAGGGTCCCTCAAGCCACCAAACCAAGAGGTTCCCAGCCTTCCCAAAGCACCCGCCCATCGCCACGTACAAACTACAGAGACCAGGAAGTTGCCATGCAGTTTTGTGACCTAAAATTAACATCTAGATAAGAAAACATGTAATTCTTTCAAATTCCAATGGTACACAGGGCTCTAGGGGACCCAGAGATCTGCTTGTTCCCCAAGGAGCCAACAGACCACAGAGCCTGTGTCACCAAGTCTACACGCCACCAGCTTCCCCAATTCCAGAGCTGCTATGAGGGAACGAGCTCCTGAGGCATGAGGAAGCACAGGGGACAGAAGAGCAGAAAAGCCAAACCATGCTGTGCGGAGAAGAGTTCATAGCACACCCAGTCACGTCATCACTGAAAAAAGAACAGCCCCAGGCCCAGGCATCTGCCTGCCACTGAGCTGTTAAATGCCTCTAAGGTAGCAGGTACTCCCGTTTACTGAGGTGGCGATCACAGAATCACAGGTGACTTGAGGGGACAGTTTTCTTTTTTAAACTGACTTTTCTGATTTTAATAGTGGTATAAAGTATTTGTTTGGGAGATTCTTTTTGGACTACAGGCACCCGCCACAACGCCTGGCTATTTTTTGGCTGTAGTTGTCATTGTTGTTTGGCAGGCCCAGGCTGGGTTCGAACCCACCAGCTCCAGTGTACATGGCTGGCACCCCAGCCTCTGAGCTACAGGTGCTGAGCCTGAAGTATTTGTTAAAGTAAGGTAAAGTAAAGACTAATGTCAGCATTTCCCTTAGACAAGGAACAGCGATGCTGATTGTTACTTCTAATCTGCACACTGATGTGTGTGGTTATGGTCGCATCGTATTAGGACCACGTGACGTACGCCACACAGATACACGGCATCTGACATGAGACTTTAAGCTGCACAAGACTATGCCTCTTACTGTGACTCATTGAGTCCTTCATCACAGAAATACTTGCTGATCCCCTACTGGTGCAGGCCCTGGGGACACACTAGTGAAAAGAACAGTCCCCGGATTTGCCGTGCACACATCATACTGTCGGCTTGGATGAGCCGGCACATAGAAAACAAGAAGATGAGAACACAGCCTTCCTGGGTGTGTGAACATGGGGGAAATGTACCCCACTGTGTGTCCACAGCAAGAAGGAGGCCCTGACCAGGTAGCATTAGAGCAAAGAGCTGAAAGGAGGTGAGAACAAGGTCATCATCCAAGGGAAAAATACCCTCAGCAGAGCCCCAGGACACAGTGAGTGGCAGGGGAAGCAGAGGGGTTGAAGGGGAGTGACAGTGGGAGGGGGGCAGGCTGGGGATATCTGGGCAGAACATTGAGACTCACTCGTACTGGGACTGCTCCACTCGTGGCAGGCAGCCTCTGTGGAGTCCTTTCTCACAGAATAACCATGAAGATACTATGGGAATGACAGTGCACAACTAATGGGGCTGAGTCATGAGACACTGATCTTGAGGATCACTCTGGAAGGATGCTGGCCACCAACAGCCCTGGTGGGAGGATGCTCGAGCAGCCTCTATGGTGGGTCTGCATGGGGAGCTGAGGACCCCCCACACACACACACACACCAGCACCAGTGTGCCTGCTGAGATGTCTTTTTAAATTTTTGTTTCTTTGAGACAGAGTCTCATTTTGTTGCCCTTGGTAAAGTGCCATGGTGTCATAGCTCACTGCAACCTCAAACTCTTGGGCTCAAGTGATCTTGCCTTAGCCTCCTGAGTAGCTGGGACTACAGGTGTTCGCCAGAACACCTGGCTATTTTTTTTGAGACAGGGGTGATTCTAGCTTAGGCTGGTCGTGAGCTCAATCCACCCACCTCAGCCTCCCGGAATGCTAGGATTACAGGTGTGAGCTACCATGCTCAGCCTGAGTTGTCTTAAGCATCAAGTTCTGGTGTAACCTCTTCTACACTGGGACAGACAGGATCTGACTCCAGAACAGGCTCTCACTGGTACAGTGAATGAACTGTGGAGGAAGTATGGAGCAGAGAGCCAGTGCCGGCTCAGGAATGGTCCAGGCGGAGGGTGATGTCAGGATGGAAGGCACAGGAAGACAGAAGGCCGGACTCAACTCTGAGGGGAAAGCAGCTGGCAGGACCTTCTGAGGGCTCATGTCAGGGATGACACAGAATAAATTCAAGCCTTCTGTCTGGGTCTACCAGAAGGTGCACTGGCCATTTTCTGAGACAGGGACAATGGAGGAAGAGTGTCTATGGGGGGAAAGGGAGCAGGGAAATCAGCGCTTTATGTTTTTGTGACGTTTGAGCTGCTGGAGATGCCACGGCGTGGGCACTCAGATGTACACATCTGGATTTCAGGAAGAGCTTTGGGCCAGAGACATTTCGTGGTGGTCAGTATATGATTACTGCCCCAGTATTTCCCGGTATTGTATACTTGTATATACATTGTAAATCAATGAGCAATTTCTTAAGAATGGTGTCCTTATGTCATTGGTTATCTGCCTTCCCAAAATAATTTAGGAAGCTTTCCCTTCTCTGTGAAGTGAGACAGTTTCTATCTCTGTAATTTCTGTTCCTGAAAATTATTTTTTTTTTTGAGACAGAGTCTCACTATGTCGCCCTCAGTAGAGTGCCGTGGCATCACAGCTCACAGCAACCTCAAACTCTTGGGCTTAAGTGATTATCTTGCCTCAGTCTCCCAAGTAGTTGAGACTACAGGCACCCACCACAACGTCTGGCTTTTTTTTTTTTTTTTTTGTAGTTGTCGTTGTTTGGCAGGCCCAGGCCAGGTTTGAACCCACCAGCCCCAGTGTATGTAGCTGGCATACTAACTACTGAGCTCAGGCGCCAAGCCCTGAAAATTATTATTTTTTTATTTGTATTTATTTATTTATTTGAGACAGAATGCTATGGCATCATCACATGCTCACAGCAACCTAAAACTCTTGGGGTCAAGTGGTCCTCTGGCCTCAGCCTCCCAAGTAGCTGGGACTATAGGCAACCGCAACAACACCCAGCTAGTTTTTCTATTTTCAGTAGAGACAGGGTTTCATTCCTGCTCAGGCTGGTCTTGAACTCCTGAGCTCGAGGGATTCTCCCATCGTGCCTGGCATGGTTGTTTGAAAATTAGAAAAACTCAGCTTGGTGCCTATAGCACAGTAGTTACGGCGTTAGACACATACATCAAGGCTGGCGGGTTCAAACCCAGCCCAGGTCAGCTAAACAACAATGACAACTGTAACAAAAAATAGCCAGGCACTGTGGTGGGCGCCTGTAGTCCCAGCTACTTGGGAGGCTGAAGCAAGAGGATCGCCTAAGCCTAGGAGTTGGAGGTTGCTGTGAGCTGTGACACCACATCACTCTAGCAAGGGTGACAGCAAAACTCTGTCTCAAAAAAAAAAAAAAAAGAAAAGAAAATTAGAAGAACTCAGGCCGGGTGCAGTGGCTCACACTAGTGTAATCCTAGCACTCTGGGAGGCCGAGGGAGGTGGAATGCCTGAACTTACAGGTTTGAGACCAGCCTGAGCCAGAGTAAGACCTCTCTAAAAAAAAATAGCCCGGCGTTGTGGTGGGAGCCTGTAATCCCAGCCACTTGGGAGACTGAGGTAAGAGAATTGCTTAAGCCCAAGAGTTTGAGGTTGCTGGGAGTTGTGACACCATGGCACTCTACCAAGGGCGATAAAATGAGACTCTGTCTCACAAATGGAAGAAAAAAAAAACAGCCAGCCATCAGGCAGTCTTGTTGCTGTATGACCACCACTGAGCCTATCTACCAAACCTAGACACACAGCCCACTGCACATCTGAGGTACACAGTACAGCCTGGTGCTCCTGAACAGCGGTTGACTGTACTGAATGCTACAGGTGACGGGAAGCATTTGTGTATCTAAAAATACCTAGCGGAGGAAAGGCATGGCAGAAATAGTGTCGTGATCTCACAGGACCGTCTTGGCGTAAGTCGTCTGCCATCACTGAAATAACCTGCTGCAGGTGACAGTGTTATTCCACGAGTTAGTTGTTAAGTTGGAAAACCAGAAATAGGAAAATTCTTTTTTTTTTTTTTTTTTTGAGACAGCCTCAAGCTGTCGCCCTGGGTAGAATGCCATGGTGTCACAGCTCACAGCAACCTCCAACTCCTGGGCTCAAGCGAGTCTCCTGCCTCTGCCCCCCAAGTAGCTGGGACTACAGGCGCCCGCCACAACGCCCGGCCATTTTTTGGTTGCAGCCATGAATCATTGTTTGGCGGGCCCAGGCTTGGCGTTGTTTGGCAGGCTCAGGTGTACGTGGCTGGCACCTTAGTCCTTTGAACCACAGGCACCGAGCCAACACCTGGCTATTTTTGGTTGTAGTTGTCATTGTTTGGCAGGCCCGGGCTGGATTCCAACCCACCAGCTCTGGTGTATGTGGCTGGCACCTTAGCCACTTGCGCTACAGGCACCAAGCCAGGAAAATTATTCAAAATAAAAACAATCAAAATGCTCTCAAAAAGAAAAAAGCAGAGTATTTAAAAACCTGCCCATGATTTTTCACTGCTTCAAGACCAAAATAAAAATTCCTCTCTACGGCAAGTCCGCCTTTCCACACCTCAGATGCCCTGTGTTCGCTGCCTCCCTAAAGGGAAGGCTTCCAGGGTCCTGGGTGACCCCGTAAGGTCCTTTCCATAGGTTAGGAACAGGAGGTTCAAAGCAGTACAGCAGCGTGGCTACAGCTCAGCACTGGGAGAAAAGAGGGGCAGAGCAAGACCCCCATGCTGAAAGCAGGGTTTGGCCTGGGCTTTCCCCAACTGCCTCACCCGCCATGCCCTCCCCAGGAGCTGGGCACTCACAAGCCAGTGAGCATGTCCGTCTCCATTTCTGTATCCTGGGTGGGGGCCAGGCTGCTAGTCCCTTCGGCTAGGACTTGCCGGATCAGGTCTTCATCTGGAGGAACCAGGATGTGTCAAGGTGGGCCAGTCCTCGGGGGGGGGGGTTTGAAGCCCTTCCTCCTCTGCCCCCAGCTCACCTGATGCTGAGAAGTATTTGGCAGGTGAAGAGGGACTAACCAGGGAGAGATTGTCCTCTTCTGGGCCTAGCATAAGGCCACCCTGGCCCTGTGCCAGACGCTGCAGGCTGCTGCCCATAATGGATGGATCACTGAGCAGGTCCGGCCAACCAAGCGTGCCTTCACTGGACAGCAAAAACACCAGCTGTGGGTGGGCAGGTCAGCAAGGGTAGCCCTGGGACACGTCTGCACATACCCCCAACCCCAGACTGGTCACACGTTGCCACACTGGGCTTCAACACAGCCCTGCTCCCAAATGGCATGTGACAACAGAGAGTTAGCAAGCATGTGCCTGGATGCCCATACACCTAAGCATAGGTAACCTATAGCCACAGTATGCATTTTTTCTAGGAAACCCACCTTTTCTTTATTTATTTTTTTGAGACAGAGTCTCACTGTGTTGCCCTTGGTAGAGTGCCATGGCATCACAGCTCACAGCAACCTCCAACTCTTGGGCTCAAGCAATTCTCTTGCCTCAGACTCCCAAGTAGCTGGGAAAACCCACCTTTTAGAATCATCCAGAAATAAGTCACTTTTCATTTGTCCAGTGAAGGCCTGTTGAGAAGTGCAAAGAACACCTGAGAGTCTGGGCTGCCCTACTGGCAGAACCCACCCAGCCCAGGCAGGGTCTGAGCTGCTTCCAGCTCAATGCAGCCCTTACCTCAGCACGGAGGCCAGGAAATGTGAGGAACGAGCTGTCTAGCACAGTCGAGTCCAGGCAGCTGTCAATGTCCAGCACCTGCTGCCCTGCAGGGGTGGGACTCAGGCCCCCAACCTCCTGCAGGGAGAGAGAAGATGGTCAACAGGATGCAGCTCTGGCCCCTGTCAGGGGAGGCAGAACCTACTCCCTAAGCAACTAGGGTATAGACCAGTGCTGAGAGAATGTTCTGCAATGATAGACATGTTCTATATCCGTGCTATCCATTACAGAAGGCCCTAGCACCATACTGCCCTTTTTTGGAGACAGGGTCTCACTCTATTGTCCAGATTAGACTGTCATGGCATCATCTCTGCTCAACCTCAAACTTCTGGGCTCAAGTGATCCTCCTGCCTCAGCCTCCTGAATAGCTGGGACTACAGGCACCTACCACAACACTCAGCTAATTTTTCTGTTTTTGTAGAGATGGGGGTCTCAGGCTGGTCTCCAACTCCAGGCCTCAAGTGATCCTCCTGCCTTGGCCTCCCAGAGTGCCAAGATTATAGACATGAGCCATTGCACATGGCCTAAACTTTGATTTAATTAATTTAATTATAAATATAAATAGCCACATATGGCTTGTGGACACTGTACTGGACTCCTAGGATAAATCCTTCACAGTGTACAATCCTTTTTTCTATGTTGCTGAACTTTGTTTACCACTTGTTACATACTGTTGAAGGGATTTGCATATATAACGGATACTGGTCAGCAGTTTCTTTTCTTTCTATATCCTTGTCTAGGTTTAGTGTCAGGGTAATGATGGCTTTCCAAAGTGTTTGGAAGTGCGCCTTTCTCTTTTATTTTTTGGAAAGAGTTTAGAAGAACTGGTGCTAATTCACCAGTGAGGGCATCTAGGCCTGAACTTTTCTTTGTGGGAAATTTTTACAATAAATTTCAACCTCTTACTATGGATCTATTCGGATTTTCTTTTTTTTCTTAAGTCAGTTTTGGTAGTTTGTGTCTTTCTGGAAACATATTTATTCTAGTTACTTGACGTGTGGGTTACTGTTGTTTGTTTTGTTTTTTTAGACAGCGTCTCACTATGTCCCCTCAGTAGAGTGCAGTGGCATCACAGCTCACAGCAACCTCAAACTCTTGGGCTTGAGCGATTCTCTTGCCTCAGTCTCTCAAGTAGCTGGGACTACAGGCACCTGCCACAAGGCCCAGCTATTTTTTTGTGGCAGTTGTCATTATTGTTTAGCTGGCCCGGGCCAGGTTTGAACCTGCCAGCCTCAGTGTATGTGGCTGGTGCCGTAACCTACTGTGCTACAGGTGCTGAGCCTGTCACTGTTGTTTAGCTGGCCCAGGCCTGGTTCAAACCCACCAGCCTCGGTGTATGTGACCAGTGCCCTAACCACTAAGCGATGGGCGCCCAGCCAGGGTCACCGTTGTTACAGCATCATGCACAGGTCCTGTCAATCTCTGTAAGGTAGGTGGGAATGTTTTCTTTTTCATTCATGATTTTGGCAATTTGAGATTTCTCATTTTCTCTTGCGAAACTCTTTTGTTTCCTTGAGGATTTTTTTGAGATAGAGTCTCATTTTGTTGCCCTCAGAGTGCTGTGGTGTCATAGCTCACAGCAACCTCAAACTCTTGGGCTCGAGTGATTCTCTTGTCTCAGCCTACTGAGTAGCTGGGACTAGTGGTGTCCCCCACAATGCCCGGCTATTTTTAGTGATGGGGTCTTGTTCTTGCTCAGGGTGGCCTCAAACTTGTGAGCTCAAGTGATCTGCCCACCTCGGCCTCCAAGAGTGCTGGGATTACAGGCTTGAGCCACTGCACCTGGCCTCTTGCTAAAGTTTTGTCAATTTTGCTCATCTTTTCAAAAGAATCAGCTTTTGAAAGGAAGAGCAGAGAGAGAGAAGGAGCGAGGAGAGTAGGGTTTTGGTGTGTGCCACACCTTTTGGGGGCAAAACATGATTGTAAGAGGAACTTTACTAACAAATGCAATCAGTGTAACCTGGTTTCTTGTATCCTCAATGAATACCCAACAATAAATAAATAAATAAATTGGCTCGGCGCCTGTGGCTCAACGGGGTAAGGCGCCAGCCACGTACACCTGAGCTAGCGGGTTTGAATCCAGCCCGGGCCCGCCAAACAACAATGACGGCTGCAACAAAAAAAAAAAAAAAAAAAAAAAATGGCCGGGCGCTGTGGCAGGCGCCTGTAGTCCTAGCTACTTGGGAGGCAGAGGTAAGAGACTCACTTCAGCCTAGGAATTGGAGGTTGCTGTGAGCTGTGATGCCACAGCATTCTATCCAGGGTGACAGCTTGAGGCTCTGTCTCAAAAAATAAATAAATAAATAAATACATAAAAGAATCAGCTTTTGGTTCACTGATTTCCCTCTCTAGCTGTGTACTGGATGGCGTAAGTCCCTGGCACAGCCCTGAGGCCCACACTCCATCCCCAGAGCCCTGAGATCCCCAGCCCCAACCCACCTTGCTCCGGGACATCCGGAAAAGGAACAAGATGGCCAGGTAGACAGGATAGACAACCACGCTGGACACCAGGCCAATGGCAATCGTGTCGACGTTCAGTGGGATCAGACTAGACACAGGCCCTGGGCTGTGTGGTAGGAGGAAAGAGCCCGGCTAGGTCAGTGGTGGCAGGGCAGTTGGGGAAGAGGCGGCTATCCTGACTGCATGGGCACCCACCTGTATGTGGTATCTCCCACGACCCTGTACCATACAGCATTGGCACCAAGGAAGAGACAGATGAGGAGGAAACAACAGGTGGCCCTCTGGACTCGGGTGAAACGGCTGCGAGGTGGCCGGTCCCATATGGAGAGCCAAATGTGCTTGTCAAAGAAGCCACGCTGTAACTCAGCCACTAGGAGACGCCGGAACTGCCATAGGGCTGCCTGACCTGGGCAAAGGGCATAGGAGCAGCTGCAGGAAGCTGAATGGCAAGGGGACCCCTCCAGGTTGCCTGGACTAGGGACAAGGTCTTACTTGCTGCCAGCACCTCCTTTTCCACTAGGCCTCCATTGGCCTCTGTTTCCACTGATAGCCAGTCATTGACCAAGAAAAAGGTGCTGCGGGCATTCTGTAGGTCCCTTACAATGACGTGTTGCAAGAACCAGGCAGGGCTGAGACCTGTGAAGGGGTAGGAGGAGATTAGGGCTACAGGGTGCTGATGGGGCAGAGGGCAGCTGTGGGTCCCCATGCCAGACCTTTATTGTCGTGCCACACTCGAATTTTCCACACGCTGCCCAGGCTGTGCGGGGTGGCAATCTGGAAGATGTCCAGGCTGTTACGATGGAAGGCTCTGTCCCCATCCAGGTGCCGGTGGCCACTTCGGCTGTCCACCCCATACAGCATGATGCCCACATGGGCTGTGGTACCTGGGTGGTAGGATGTGAGGGGGCAGAGGTCTGAGTTTGCTGCCCACCACATATGGGGTCCCAGTAAGTTCCTGCATGTGTCAACCTTCGTTCACACAAATCAGGGCAGGCAGCCCTGGCTTTGCCCAGCTCTGAAACACCAAGGAGTTTTAGTTACCTTGGACTGTTCAGTAAATACCAGCTCTGCAACGACATGACTCAAGTCCAAGTCCAGTTACTGTGGCATCTAACTGGAATGACCACATGAAGTCCAGACGTGACTATGCTTCCTAATCCAGCAGTCACTGTGTAAGCAGAGGTGCACACCTGCTACCCGACTCACACACAGGCTGCAAGGGTGTACCGTGTCACCTCTTCACGCAGTAACAGACCCAGGTGACAGTTTTTAAAAACGGGGAACGAGGGCGGTGTCTGTGCCTCATCAAGTAGGCACCAGCCCCATATACTGAAGGTGGCGGGTTCAAACCCAACCTTGGCCCAACTACAAAAACAGAAAAATAGCCAGGCATTGTGGTGGGCACCTGTAGTCCCAGCTACTGGGGAGGCTGAGGCAAGAGAATCACCTAAGCCCAGGAGTTGGAGATTGCGGTGAGCTGTGTGACGCCATGGCACTCTACGAGGGTGATAAAGTGAGACTCTGTCTCTACAAAAAAAAAAAAGAAGTCATAATAAAAAAAAAAAACAAACAAAAAAAAACAAACGGGGAACCAGAAGAGAGAATTGGCCAACAAAGATGAAAGCGCAGCAAAGAAATGAAAAATGCTCATGTTGGGCAGCGCCTGAGGCTCAAAGGAGTAGGGCGCCAGCCCCATATGCCAGAGGTGGTGGTTCAAACCCAGCCCCGGCCAAAAACTGCAGAAAAAAAAAAAAAAAGAAAGAAATGGCTCGGCGCCTGTGGCTCAACAGGCTAAGGTGCCAGCCACGTACACCTAAGCTGGCGGGTTCGAATCCAGCCCGGACCCACCAAACAACAATGATGGCTGCAACCAAAAATGGCCGGGTGTTGTGGCGGGCGCCTGTGGTCCCAGCTACTTGGGAGGCGGAGGCAGGAGACTCGCTTGAGCCCAGGAATTGGAGGTTGCTGTGAGCTGTGATGCCACAGCACTCTGTCCAGGTGATAGCTTGAGGCTCTGTCTCAAAAAAAAAAAAAAAAGAAAAATGCTCACGTTGGCAAATAGAGTTATGGAAAAAAAGAGCTGGGGGACACTGACATTACTTCCCTCCAAAGGACTGGAGTGACACTCTGGGTTTGGTTAGTGAGACAAACTCAGCAACACAAATAAGGGAAGTGGTAGAGAGAAGGGAACACTCTCACCTTGCAAACTAATACAGTCTCTTTGGAAAGAAGTATGGAGAATCCTCAAAAACCTCAAATTAGACCTCCCATTTGATCCCAAGATCCCATTATTAGGCATCTACCCAGAAGAAAAAAAATCATTTTGTCATAAAGACATTTGCACTAGACTGTTTATCACAGCTTAATTTACAATCACCAAGATGTGGAAACAACTTAAATGCCCATGAGCTGATGAATGGATTAACAAACTGTGGCATATATATACCATGGAGTACTATTCAGCCATAAAAGGATGGAGACTTTACATCTTTTGTATCAACCTGGATGGATCTGAAACACATTCTTCTTAGTAAAGTATCACAGGAATGGAAAAGCAAGGCAGGGTGGAATGGCTCATGCCTATAATCTTAGCACTCTGGGAGGCTGAGGCGGGTGGATTGTCCTAAGCTCATAGGTTGGAGACCAGCCTGAGCCAGAGCAAGACCCTGTCTCTATAAATAGCAGGGCACTGTGATGGGCACCTGTAGTCCCAGCTACTTGGGAGGCTGAGGCAAGAGAATTGCTTGAGTCTCAGATTTGGAGGTTGCTGTGAGCTATGACACACTCTACCAAGGGTGACAAAGTGAGACTTTGTCTCAAAAAAAAAGAAAAAGAAAAAAGAAAGACAGAATGGAAAAGCAAGCATCCAATTACTCAATAGTAATATGAAGCCTGTAGCCTGTAAATGATTTAATATACACCCACATCAGAGAAAAACTCAATTCAATTCAGGGAGGCGCTTAGTGAGTAGGGCGCCAGCCTCATATACCGAGGCTGACGGGTTTAAACCCGGCCCCAGCCAAACCGCAATAAAAAATAGCTGGGCATTGTGGCGGGCTCCTGTAGTCCAGCTACTCAGGAGGCCGAGGCAAGAGAATTGCCTAAGCCCAAGAGCTGGAAGTTGCTGTGAGCTGTGACGCCATAGCACTCTATGGAGAGTGACAAAGTGAGACACTGTCTCTAAAAAAAAAAAACCTCAATTCAATTCAAATTGGGAGGAAGAGGAAGGGGAAGGGTGAGCTCCCACCTAAGGGGCACAATGTAAGGGGGCATGACTTGTAAACATTGTAACATAACTGTACCCTCATATTAACCTGAAATTAAAAAAAAAAAAACACAAACAAGAAAAGTGATCATGGCAAAAGAGTGAAGGTCTTTCAGCAGAGTTATGCCAGCAAAAACCTCATACTTAGGCTTGGTGCCCATAGCACAGTGGTTACGGTACCAGCCACATACACTGAAGTTGGCAGGCTCGAACCCAGCCCAGGCCAGCTAAACAATAACAAACTGTAACAAAAAACAGCCAGGCATCTTTGGCGGGCACCTGTAGTCCCAGCTACTTGGGAGGTTGAGGCAGGAGAATCACTTAAGCCCAAGAGTTTGAGGTTGCAGTGAGCTGTGACACCACGGCACTCTACCTAGGGTGACATAATGAGACTTTCTTAAAAAACAAAACAAAAAAAACCCTGAGTCAAAGACTTCTAGGAAATACTGCACAATATGGTAAGTGTAAAGAACAAAAACGTGGAAATTCGGTACAGACTTAGAATGTGGTAATTCAAAGCACAGAAACAATGCTCATTCTCTCCTAAGTTACCCAGCAGGACAGCAGCACACACAGTTTAAACTACTCTTATGAAAAGAGTTCTTCATAAGTTCTTCATAAAGTACTGGCTCAGCGCCTGTAGCTCAGTGGCTGGGGTGCCAGCCACATACACCAGAGCTGATGGGTTCAAACCCAGCTGGGGCCTGCCAAACAACAATAACTACAACCAAAAATTAACTGGGCATTGTGACAGGCGCCTGTAGTGCGAGCTACTCAGGAGGCTGAGGGAAGAGAATCGCTTAAGCCCAAAAGTTTGAGGTTGCTGTGAGCTGTGATGCTACAGCACTCTACTGAAAGCGACATAGTGAAACTCTGTCTCAAAAAAGAAAAAGAGAGGGTCGGCGCCTGTGGCTCAACGGGCTAAGGCGCCAGCCACGTACATCTGAGCTGGCGGGTTCGAATCCAGCCCGGGCCCACCAAACAACAATGACAGCTACAACCAAAAAAAAAAAAAATGGCCGGGCGTTGTGGCGGGCGCCTGTAGTCCCAGCTACTTGGGAGGCGGAGGCAGGAGACTCGCTTGAGCCCAGGAGTTGGAGGTTGCTGTGAGCTGTGATGCCACGGCACTCTATCCAGGGTGATAGCTTGAGGCTCTGCCTCAAAAAAAAAAAAAAAAGAGAGA
>CAUYRH010082245.1:0-26572 GCA_963574655.1 Perodicticus potto
GAGATGCTAGTCCAGCCCCTACAGAACTACAGGATTTCACAGAACTTCGAAATTTCCAAGTTCCAGGAAGTTACAAATTCCTAAGGGCTGAGTCACCATGGAGAGGACCCTGCAAGTGTATCCTTGTGCTCTCCTTGACAAAACCTGTTCTCCCAGACCTCACTCTTCTCGGGTATCCTCTCTCACTCCTGCTCTGCAAAACAGTAGAACAGAAAACCTTTCCAAGACCTTCCCAGATGGATGCAAACACAGATACAGAAATAGACCTGTAAAGTTATTAGTAACCTGAGTTTAGAAAATAAAGCCTAAACTCACATATACTACTTTGTCTTTTTAGTATCTTCACAGTATCAGATTTCCGTATTCTTCTTTTTTTTTTTTTTTTTTAATGTGAGATGCTAGCCTGGATTTTTCACTTATAGCCACGTCATTCTTAACTGTAATTGGCAAGAGTCTCACTTTTTTAGCTCTTGGATATAGCTTTAAAACAAGAAGAAAAGAAAAAAAATAATAATCAAAGTCAAGACCAATGTATGTGATATTTATTTTATCCACATGAATGTTAAAGGGATTCTCTCTGATTAATATGACGGTGAAGCAAATGAGCTAAGGTATAAATAATTGACCTGTTTGTTAAAAGGACATTCCAAATATATCTGTAATCCTCTTAAAAAAAATTCTAACTGCTCGTTTTCTAGTCTAAAATTGTCTTTTGGTGTACAGCTTGATGCAATGCGATTATAGACTAGCTAATATTATCTCAATATTCCTAGTGACAGCAGTTAACCAGCAAACCTACCGAAAATCACATGAAACCAGACTTGCACCTCCAGCATCAATTTCAAAGACAGCCTAAATATTTGAAAATAAAATTAGCTTTGATTATTTTAATGCAAAATATATTAAAAATACTGAATATGGCCTCTGAAATGATTGATGTCTGACATGATCATTACATGAAGCTTGATTGAGATAGTTGGAATTTCCCCAGACAGGGAATCTATATCATGAATAAAATTATTTCAAAAATATTAAAGAAATAGGAAGAAAATGAGAGGCAGGCTGTGACGGGGAGGAAAGCGACAGACTGTTTATTATGCAGCAACCTAAAACCACTAAAAGATAGGTTAGTTCACTGTAATTTCCCATATTAGATCTGAGAAGAATTTAGCAGAGATAATCCCTCAAATAAATCAACACCATCAAAAGATGAGAAACTAATAAAGAAAATTTAAGAAGAAATGTCTTCCATCTGACTGGTCTTTCAAGACTGAAAGTCAAATTGCATATTCTAAATATACACTAAAAACTGTTCAACCATTTGCAACTAACAAAAACTTGCCAGCCTCAAGTCTTAAGCTCAGTTGGGGTCATGATCTGTGTTTTAGTTAGGAATGGCTTAATATTTGTATTTAAAAACAGGGAAAACGTTAAGTGCCTCTTTTTTACTTTTTTTGCTTAAAACCATGTATGGGTTTGCCATGTGTCTTATAAAGGAGAAAACGTAGTGTGTATTAATCTTCCATATCAACTGCACAAGAAGCAGTAGCAAGCCTGGGAATTTTATCCCTGTGGTACTCACAAGCTTAAATGATTCAAACGAGCTGCTCTGAGATAGCATGACTGGTTGGTTTAAGATTCAAAGGACTGAAAGAGTTCACCAAACTTCTATTCCTTGTTTTCAGAATACTTGACACATAGTTCTTCAAACCTATTCAAGCCATTATTAAATGACATGAAAGGTGTTTACAGCTTCAAAAGGCAGCCTCCCAGAATATTGCTTTTCTCCCCCTCTGAGCTACCTAGCTCTTTAAATGGCACTTTCTATAAATGCTGTATCTTTTCTAATAAGAAGCAATACTGTGATTTCAGAGAAACTTCATACATTGTGACAAATCTCAGGGCCTCTGGGCTGTTTATCTAATCTGAGCTTAGACTGTATGCTTTTCCAAATTGATGTTTGCCTTCACGTTGCTCATCTTTGTTCACAAAATAACTAAAAAAAATACATTATGCATATTTATTAAAAAATGGTAAAAAGGAGACATTGTTAACCCCATCAGAAAGCTAGGGGGAGAGTTACTTTGAGTCTGTTTGGCCCACCAGTTCTAACAGAACAGACACCAATGGAGATAAGACTGCCTCTGCCCCCACCCAGAATGACTTCTTTACTGCTTTCTTCTCTCAAAACACACTGAGTTTAAAAGAGACTCACTTGAGCCCAGGAGTTGGAGGTGGCTGTGAGCTATGATGCCAGAGCACCTTAGCCAAGGTGACAGCTTGAGACTCTGTCTCAAAAAAAACAAAACAAAAAAACAAACAAACAAAAAAAAAACCATACTGAGTTTAAATAAAAATATAAAGAGAATATGAGAAGGTAATTTGGGGTGGATTACAGTGTATTTATGCTGTAAACTATGAAGAAAAGCAAAGAAGTATAACACTCCTCCCACAGCTTTTATACGCAATCTCTAGTTTTTTTACCCTCTTCTGGTTTATTCAGTCACATAGATACAGGACCGGGTGGCGCCCCAGCCAGCTCCGTGGAGCTGAGGGCCGCACCTGCCGCCTCCGCCCTAGCGGTATTGGTGCGCACAGCCGGCAGATGAACCAGCAGGTTGGTGAGTGGGCAGGGCCTCCCCCGCAACCCCGCAGGAGGCTCTAGTAGCCAAACAACTGTTGGGGAGACACCAGCACCTTAGTGTCTCCCATTGCACTTGCAGCTGAATAGGGAACCCCCATTTCCCAGGCCTGGTCAATTTCATGTAGGTTTCCTAGGCCTGGGAACCAAAAGGATTGCATCCATTCGTTACCATGTCCTGGACAAATATAATAGAGGACCCATGCATTAAATGTAGTCCCAGCCAAGTGTAACTACAGAGGACCCAAGCACTAAATGTAACTACAGAGGACCCAAGCACAGTAAATGTGACTACAGAGTCCTGGCTAGATGTAACTATAGAGTCCTGGCTAAATGTAACTACCGCGAAACCGTGTATCTACCCCTGGACAAAGAGCCCACAGAGAGAGCTTTTTTCCCCAACTTCGGTTGTTTCTCTCTGCCAGGAGCTTTGATGTTTTGTATTCTTTTCTGTAAAATAAATCCTGTCTTACCACTGATCTGTGGTCGATGGATTCATTCTTCCAATCACTGAGACCAAGAACCTATTGGAGACAAAATTTCCAGTATCAATATCTTGATCTCCTTCCTAATCTGAAAGTGAATATTTTGGCCTTTCAGTTTAACTACATACTCATACTAGCCCCCTTCCTTTTTCTTTGTCACGTTCCTTCCCTTTTTCAGTCTCCACAGCTGCTGTTCTGCTCCTTAATTTTACTTTAATTTTCTAGTACACAATCAAATAGCAGCTTTCTCAAAGAAACTGAGTGTATGTCCAGCTTTACCAAAAAAAAAAAAAAAAAAATAGAGGCTAGTCAACGCAGTCTTTCTTCTTCTGTTTTATTCAAAATTTCTAACAGTCATGTATTTTCATTGCCTGGGTTCCATTAGTTGCTGCGTTGATCAATGTATTAGATCTGTTCTCTTCAGTCTGTCCACATTAGTTATCTCTCACTTAATTTTTTTCTCATCTTTTCATCAGAGCTTTCCTCCTTGACGGGCCATATAAATGTCACAGTATAAACATTCATCTTTTTATTCTATGTTTGTATCCCTTGATACCGTCCCCATTTCTAATGAAGAAGAGCATTTACTTCTTCCAACTGTGCACCACAAAATCCATACCTTTCACCAGCTGAATATCCAGAGCTCTCTCAAGCTTTTCCAGACAGTGCCTCCTAAATAAATGCATATTTTTGATGAGACCAATCTAAATACTGTCTCCTTGGAGAAATCGTCTAGAGCCTCCTTCTTATCCCAGCCCCTGAGGAATTAATCACTTTTTCATCTGTAATTCTACAACAGGCTCTTCATTTGTGTTTATATTTTAGTATCACTTGTGCACATACCTTCCCTTTGCTAAATTATGCCATCTCTGTGGGAATGAGCATCGTCTCTATTATCCCACCTACCACAACCATCTCTGGCATGATGCCTAACATACAGGAGGTGTTCAATGTATGTTTGTTGCAATGAACTAGTTCCAGGCCTAAAAAACTCATCATCTTCTATATCTATGGTAAATCTCATAGAATGATAGTATAGGACTTGAGAAAAGGACCATCCTAGAGTGACCTAAGGAAATCAAAATGTAGTTAAAGAGAAGGACAAACCTGGATCTTGGGAAGCATCTTGTATGGTGCAAAAAGAACATATTGAACAAAAGGTCAAGCCTTACAAGGTTACGAAGGGAACACTGAACATCTAATTTAGCTGGACTTCAGAAACGAAGAAGAAAGTAATAATTTAAAATAATAGGATGGAGGATGAAAAACCTTGCATCAATCAGAAGTGAATTTGGATGCCAATGCCAACAGCAATAACAACAACAAAGAAAACCCTAAAAAAGTATGTGTTTCTCTCACACATAAGCAAAATCCAAGATAACCAGCCTGCAGCTAAGCTAGTCCTGGGTTTGCTCTCCATGACCTCTGAGGCATGCCTTCCACCTCCTGGTCAAAGCGGCAGTTTGAAATCCAAACATTCTGTGTTTCAAGGAGAAGAAGCAAAAAGAAATGAACTCGGTGCATCTTTCCCTTTTCGAGCCATGTCCTGGACATTTCAAACAGTTGCTCAGAACTCAGTACCAACGCCATACTGAGCTTCAGGTAAAACAAAAACATACATGTTCTTTCCTTCTCTATCCCCCAGATTGAATTTTTTCTCTTTCATCTCCTGGGTGCAGGACGTAACTACAACAGGAACCTTACCTAACAAACGCAAACATTGTACCCTCATATTAATCTGAAAAATAAAAAGATGCTTTTACGTAAAACAAAGATAAGTTGAGGCATTTGCATTTTTGATCAAGAAAACCATCAAGATATTTTCAAAAATTGATACTTTTAGAAAATGTATCGACACCTGCCGGTTTGTGTTCTTAGCGTTTCCGAGAGTATTAAGCATTCCGTTTCTATTTGCGTAGTAATTGTTCATCACAGCTATTTTTCCCTTCTGAAATAAAAGTGCTCATTATAATATTCAGCTAAAAGGAACACAGGAAATCTGCCAAATTTAGTTTTTATCTCTGTGATTATACAAGAGTTTTCTTTTTTCCCCCGTAGCTTGGTGTGAATGGTCATTTCAGCAAATGACACTGTAATGCAGACATTTGAACACAATAAAAGGCTGACTCCCTATTTCTGTTCACTGATTGATGTGGTTTTGTTGAATGTAAATAAGCAAAAGCATTTCTTTCAAAATAGCCGTGAGCAATCATCCTTCATTAATCTCTGCAAGACTTTCCTTGCCTACACCACACACCCAACAGTAGGAGGTACAAATACAAAGCTTACCTACCTTCCAGATCAGGTCCGGAGTGAATTCCAGTTCTCCCAAGTTCAAATATTAAATGAAGAAATATTTTTGTCACTAAGCTTTGAAAAAATTTTAAATTCCAGCTGTTAATCTTAAGTGTGAAAATAAAAAACAATTGAAGAAAAATATAGAAAAAAGTGATGTAGAAAAAAAGTGATAGGAATTAATTACTATGACATATAAAATTATGAAAAAAATGATAGGAATTAATTACTGTGACATATAAAATTATATATTGATACATATATTTTCTACTTACGCAATTCTAATTATGAACAAATCCACGTATATCATGAAATAAAAAGCCATATTAACGACTCAGAATTTTTTTTAAGAAGAGCTACTTAGCTTCAGACATGTCTCTTAACATTCTAAACTACCTATGAAGAATCAGTAATAAGTACATAAGTAGATTAATAAAAATAAATAAAAGCATGCACTACCAAAACTGAGCTGACATAATTTTCCACAATTGGAATGGATATTTTATAAACTGTAAGTAGCTACTGTGAAAAACAAAAATGAAATCAAACATGCTTATGAAATTAAGTAGTATCAACGTGAAAGATGTCTATATATTTTCTTCTAAATATTGCATATCTTATCAACACATTCTCGCTAGTATAGACAACTAATTAGCTATTCCTTTCCCAAAAAAGGGAGGGGGGGGGCATTTGTGAAGTGACCAGATCATTGTTCTTACTCCTCAGGACTTTATGTTTTTTATCTGTTTAAAAATTAAGGCATCGTGAAGGAATAAGAGCAAAATAAGCTGGATGTAGCTCTCATATGGTTTATCCCTAGAAATAAAGAAAATTTCTAGAAGTTCACGTTAGGGTTTATGATTCACACATTAGCTAGCCCCAAATTTATAGTTTTATGATAAGAGTGTACAACAGTGTAAATAAAGATATTCTCCATATCTAAAAATGCATTGATATTGAGATTGACCATACTCACTGCATACTTCAGATAAAACATGTGACAATTAAAACAAACTTAGGCATAATTTTGGAGAAAATTTTAACTTGCAAATCAAGAGAAAAATTGAAGGAAGAAATCCATTAGGAATGAAGGATTAAATTCATTTATCCCTGATTCTTCTCTGAATCCCAATAAAATAAGAGCAAAGTATTTCTTTTGAATTACCAGTGTGCAAGGTCAAAAAACAGTAGAGCTGATAAAGAGTAACAGAATTTCATAAACCAGAATGCAGAGACACACAAGAGGTAACATACAGCCCTCAGAAAACTGATGCTAAGCTGTCAATGAGGAAAACTGGTATTGTGGGCATTAGATATTTGGAAGTAAATGACAACAGGTCTGACAGATGAGATCTGACTACTAAGTTTGCAAATGCATCCTAGAAAAAGTGCTACATATCTCATTGCTGAATATCATTAAAGTTACTAGGATGAGTTAGCAAATTTCATTTTCAGATCTGGTACAACAACAGCTCCGACGGCCGTTCCAGCAACAGGGTTCCAAAATGGCCTGGGACTAGGCCCTGGCATCAGTGCAGGCTTCCCAAGAGGACCAACTCGTGATATTCAGCAATGAGGGGTGCAGCTCTTTGATTAGGATAAATTTGTGACCTTAAGAGTCCAAGCTTATGTAAGATTATTTGAAAATATGTTTAAAAAGAAGTTGAATCCCCAGATATTTTCAGTAAATCCATGTAGTTTCAAGACTACCTTTTTCTATCAGGAAGAAGGTAGACGATGTATGTTCAGAAGAGATTAAACTGGATGCCTTCTGCTCTGACAGATGTCCAGCAAAGTTAAAGATAATGGGACCATTTAGAAAACAAGAGATTTGAGTCTTTACTGAGAAATCTGATTATCTAGTACCATCCACATTGGGCTTTGGCTTCTCCAATGCCCAAACTGAGGCTTACAATCTCCTACGTACGATACTAAAATGTTCTCTGAAAATGTGCCCAAATGAAGATATACAAATTAAAATTAAATATAATGAGGATTCCCTAATGAATCAACCTTGCTAATTAGAAAACTCCACCTGGTACAAAGAGATTTTTAATTTGATATCCAGAAAAAGGTTCTGAAATAAAGGCAGAGAGGTTAACTTGCAAAAATACAGAAGGAAAACGAAATTAAAGAAAAAACAGATTATGCGGTAAAATTACCCACTTCCAATACAAAAAAAAAAAAAAACACTCATCAATACTTTTAGAGAGATAAAAAGGGAAATATCATCAATTTTTTAAGAGATTTCTTTTTTATTATTATTATTACTATTATTTTTATTTCAAAACACCAAGGAGTTATGAATGTTTTAGAATACACGGATCATTGATACAATGCCTGAGTCTGGCAATCGGTGCGCCCCTTATCCATATAGTGTTGATTGTACCAGTTAGGTTCTTTATCCCTCTCTTCTGTTTAATTTCCACTGCATTTTCCTTCCTATTGTTCACACGTGTGCTCATTGGTTGACTCGTCTCTAGTTCCATCCACAATGTTGCAAAAGGTATTAATTCATCTTTATTTTTAATGGCTGAGTAGTACTCCAGGTATCATTACACTACATTATATTATTACCACTCATGAATGATGGGCCCCTAGGTTGGTTCCACATCATTGCAATTGTGAATTGTGCTGCAGTAAATATTTGCATGCAGGTGTCTTTTGATGAGAAGTCTTCTGTCCTGTGGGTAGTTACCCAATAGTGTGATTGTTAGATCTAATAGTAGGTCTATTTTTAGTTCACTGAAGAATCTCCATATTATTTTCTACAGGGGTTATACTAATTTGCTGCCCTACCAACAGGGTGTAAACACTCCTCTCCCAGTCTGCATCCCCATCAGCATCCATTGTTTTTGGACTTTTGAATAAAAGCCATTCTAACTAAGGTAAAATGATATTTCATTGTGGTTTTAATTTGCATTTGCCTGGTGATTAGTGACATTGATCATTTTTTCATATGGTCATTGGCTTTTGTCTTTATGCTTTTGAGAAGCTTCTGTTTATGTCTTTTCCCCACTTTTTAATGGGATTGTTTGTTTTTTCCTTGCTGATTTTGTCGAGTTACTCATACATTCTGGATAGGAGGGCTTTATCAGAGGAACAGTTTGCAAACATTTTCTCTTATTCTGTAGGTGGTCTATACATTCTGTTGACAATTCCCTCAGATGTCAGAGGCTTTTTAATGTAATCAAGTCTCATTTGTTTATTTTTGTTATTGCTGTAATTTCCATTGGGATCTTGCTCATAAATTCTTTGCATAGGCCAATACTAGAAGAGTTTTCTCTACATTCCTACATTTTCCTCTAGAATTTTTAAGGTTTCATGCCTTAGTTAAGATTTTTATCCATCTTGAATTAGTTGTTGTGAGTGGTGAGAGGAAGGGCTTTTGGTTCATTCTTCTGCATATGGTTGTCTAATTTTCCCAGCACGGTGTATGGAGTTGGGCTTCTTTTCCCCAAGGTACATTTGTCAAGAATCGGTTGTAGGTAGGTGATTTTATATCTGCATTTACTGTTCTGTTCCTTGGTCTATGTTTCCATTTTTGTATCAATACCTTGCTGTTTTCTTTACCGATAGCCTTGTAGCATAGTTTGAGGCCTAGTAATGTGATGTCTCTAGACTTATTCTTTTAGCTTAAGATTGCTCTGGAGATTTGAGCTCTTTTCTGGTTCTAAATGAAGCATAGCATTTTGTTTTTAGATATGTGAATTATAACACAGGAAATTTTATGAGGATTGCATTGAATTTATAAATCACCTTGTATGGTATGTACATTTTAACTTCTATAGTTAAACATGTTGCCAGATCAATGAGGCAAGAGAAATGAATAATGTTATCCAAGTCAGGAAGGAGTAGGGGAAACTACTCTCTGCTGCTGATACAACCTTGTACCCAGAAAATCCCAAACATTCTACCAAGTGTCTCCTGAAATTGATACATTCAATAAAGTCTTAGGATACAAAAATCAATACACACAAATGAGCAGCATTTCTCATACACCATAACAGTTAAGCTAAGAGTCAAACGGAAGACTCAATATCATTTACAATAGCTACAAAGAAAATAAAATATTCAGGAATATATCAAGGAGGCTAAAGATTCCTGCAAGTCAAACTATGAAACTCTGAAGAAAGAAATTGCAGACAATGTAAATACATGGAAAACTATATCATGCTCGTGGATAGATACAAAGATTCTTTTTCAAAAGAGTATAAAAAATAGAAAACATACACAGGATAGTAGAAAAAAATTAGAAGGGGCAGGGTGCAGTACTTATACTCCTAGCACTCTGGGAGGCCAACTCAAGCTGGTCGCCTGAGTTCATGAGTTCAAGACCAGCCTGAGAAAGAGTGATGCCCCGTCTCTACTAAAATAGAAAAATTAGCAGGGGATTGTGGTGGGCGCCTGTAGTCCCAACTACTTAGGAAAATGAGGTATTAAGAGCACTTGAGCCCAACTGTTTGAGGTTTGTGTGAGTTATGATAATGCCATAGTCCTCAACCCCAGGGTGACAAACTGAGACTCTGTCTCAAAAAAAAAAGATGAATAAAAATGCTACCTTAAGGCTCGGCGCCTGTGGGCTAAGGCGCCAGCCACATACACCTGAGCTGGAGGGTTCAAATCCAGCCCGGGCCCGCCAAACGACGACAGCTGCAACCAAAAAATGGCCGGGCGTCGTGGCGGGCGCCTGTAGTCCCAGCTACTTGGGAGGCGGAGGCAGGAGACTCGCTTGAGCTCAGGAATTGGAGGTTGCTGTGAGCTGTGATGCCACAGCACTCTATCCAGGGTGACAGCTTGTGGCTCGGTCTCAAAAAAAAAAAAAAAAAATGCTACCTTATTCCAAAGACATTGCCACACTTCTTAGAAGCTGGTTAACCCAGCTTTTCATTTATTAAATCCCACTGCCCTCCCAGGCCTGAACTCCAAAGCCTTTTCAGAATCAATGTCAGCTGGAAGACATGATACCTACTACAGGACAAATGCGGGCCACCTCACCAAGCCCTCTCCCCTGGAAGCAGGATCTTTGTAGCCCGTGCACGGGATAAGCTGAGCATGGTGAGTCTGAGGGGTCTGGGACAGTCCAGAGGGAGGAGTTGAGTGGGCAGGTCCCCACCGCTCCCCCATCTCTGCCATCCCCATAGCCGAGAAGGTCTCAGGCACAAGAACGCCCTTCCTGCAACTCCCAGAAGCCCTTTCTGGCATAAGAGGGACACCTCACAGACACTCCCCGGCCTGAACGAAACACGAATGCCAGCCTCCTTCTCACGATGGCACCTTCCCAGAAAACGCCTCCAGCCCCCTTCTAGCCAGCACTGGTCCAGGTGCATCCTGTCATCTCCACAGCAGGGCATAGAGGGGCGGTGGCCAGATACAGGGAGTAGCATGGAGCAGGGGGCCAAGCTCCCACTGCGGCTTCACGCTGTGCCCTGCTTTTTGGGTATTTGGTTGGCAGCTGGAAATCAAGAAGTTGGTGACAGTTTGGCTGACAAGCTTCCTTTAAAACACTGAGGGCCTCATTAAGGAACCTGCATCGTGGAAACAAAGCCCTGGGGCTGAGTTGCATTGATGGACCCAGAACTGTTTCTGCTGGGCACTGAGCCAAGAGGGGAGGCTGTTATTGCGGGCCCTCCCCAGGTCTGCACTGATCAGACGCTGCCATCGTGCCCAGCAGAGCCACAGGCTCAGGTTACATGCTCCAGGGGGCACCACACTATCTTGCTTGGGGCTGGTGGCACACACAAGCAAAACTCTCCTTTTCTGACCTCAGTGACAGGGGAAATGGCAGCCACCTCCCAGGGATCCTGCCCTGCCTTCCTCCCCAGGACAACATCCCAGACAGGGCCATTCGCCACTTTCTGCAAATGCCAGCTGACAGGTCCCTTTTCTTGGCCTTGGGTTGCACATTAGAGACAGGGATAAGACAGCTTTGACTGTCACTTGGGATGTGTAAATAACTCCTCTCCAGCAAGAATGAGCCACAGTGAAGCAAAGAGTGTCTGGAGCGCCTGCCTCTCCCCTGTGGCCTCCAGAATGACTCCACAGACAGCATGCACTTCTCTTTGAGCTTCGGTTATCCCCTCTAACATTAGATCCATAAACTCAGCATCCTCCCTTCCAGAAAGGAATGCTGTCGGTGGGGAAGGTGCCTACAACACCCTGCAGGATGCAGCAGGGTGAAGGACTTGGCGTCATCTGCCCCCTCTTTTATTGTTTTTTTTTTTTTTTTTGAGACAGAGTCTCACTTTATTGCCCTCGGTAGGGTGCCATGGCGTCACAGCTCACAGCAACCTCCAGCTCTTGGGCTTAGGCGATTCTCTCGCCTCAGCCTCCGGAGTAGCTGCGACCACAGGCGCCCACCACAACCCGCCCGGCTATTTTTTTGTTGCAGTTTGACCGGGGCCGGGTTCAAACCCACCATCCTCGGTATATGGGGCCGGTGCCCTACTCACTGAGCCACAGGTGCCACCCATCTGCCCCCTCTTGATGCCCTCCTGCTCCTACCATAAATGACCATCACCTACACCAGGCCAGCCAGCAGCTGGGAGCTGAACTTATAAAGACAGAGCCTCAAGCTGTCATCCTGGGTAAAGTGCCATGGCATCACAGCTCACAGCAACCTCCAATTCCTGGGCTCAAGCGAGTCTCTTGCCTCCACCTCCCAAGTATATGGGACTACAGGTGCCCGCCACAACACCCGGCCATTTTTTGGTTGCAGCCGTCATCATTGTTGTTTGGTGGGCCCGGGCTGGATTTGAACCCACCAGCTCAGGTGTACGTGGCTGGCGCCTTAGCCCGTTGAGCCACAGGCGCCGAGCCTGGGAGCTGAACTTCAACCTGGGCAGAACCTCTGCCCCGACCTGGCCCAGCTATGGTGCGGTCCTACCCTTGTACTTGGCGACGCAACCCTCACACGCCATGGAATCAGGTGCAGCAGGATTAAATGACACCCAAAGTCACCAGCAGAGCCGGATGTGAACCCATGAACATGCCTCCTTCCAGAGTAGGACTCTGACCCATCAGGGCTTTCCTCAGAAGCACAGTGTGACAGGCGCTCGGAAACCAAAATAAACAAAACCAAAAAACCCACTCGTGACAAACACTGTGTCTGAACTCGAGGAGGGCCACCAGTGGCACTCCACACCTCCGACCAGAGAGCCCGCAGTCACATGTCCCATATAAGCCAGGGCAGTTTCAATTTGTCCAATAACTCATAAAAAGGCCCCTGGAAGTCTCTCCTTTCAGATCAAAACTACATCTCCCAGCTGCCTCCTGCAGAAGCAGCAAAGAGCTCTGCTGTCACCATCCAAGTTTGGGTCCAGGCAACATGGCCGCTGTGCTGAGCAGACATGGGGTCAGGGCGGGCATCCCTCTCACCAGCTGTTGCAGGCAGGCCTCAGGTCCTGGACTGTGCAAGGATCCACCCCTCTTCCATCCCAAATATCCCTGTTCTCACAGAGTCCCTCCTGCAGCCTCTGAGCACTGCGGAGATGGGGTGGCCAGAGGAAGGGAGAGGCAAGGGAGGGCGCAGCTTTGGGGCCGGCCGGCCAGTGTGTCGGTTCTGAAAGCCCAGCAGAGCCACAGATCCCTCAGTAAACCAACCCATCCAAGGTGTGCTGGAGCGGAGAAGAGAAGGTGGCTCCATACCGGCAACTCCCACACATGAGCTCCTCCTGCCCCCAGTGCCCCACTGGGCTCTACCCCACCCTGGCCCCCTGCCAGGCTCAACAGCTGCCCACAGAAGCAGGTCAGAACCGGAAGGCTTCTTGGCAGAGAACTCCTCACTGTGGCAGAAGCAGCCTCTGACGGATGGGGCTGCTCTGTCCAGGCTGCTCGGTGCTGTCCTAACCAAGTCCGATGGGATCCCAGGGCTGGCAGCAATGGGGACAGGTGAAAGGAGCACTCTGCCTGGCTCTCAGGGCTGCTGTGGCCGATATCAAAGCGCCCAAGAGAGGACAGACTAAGGCTGAGGTTTCTGGGTAGGAGGATCTGAGAGACAATGCAGGTGACAGACGCAGAAGACAGGACAGAGACAATACCAAAGACAGAAAGAGACACATGGCATTGCTAAGGCCCCAGCCAGCTGGTCTCTGCGCCTGGCGCCTCCAGGCTGCCAGTGGCACCCGTGTCTGCCTAGAGCTGGCTCCCGCGGATTAACACTGCCGGCCCACCAGCATGGTTCCTCATTGCCCAGCAACCCTCCATTCAAAGGCAGCAGCAGAGGAGGAAAGGTGGCACTGTGACAACTGGCACTTCAGTCTCAGCACTTGTGGACTGAGGGACAATGAGGGGCTCAAAGAAAGGAGAGGAAGAGTCCTGAGGGTACCCAGGGGAGTGGCAGGAAAGAGACAGGGTACCCTGGCATGGAGGTGCCTGCTCTGTCCCAGCCTCATAGGAAGGCAGTGAGCATTTCAGAGCCAACACTGCCCCCTGGTGCAAAGGAGCCCAGGGCCCAGAGTGGGCGGGGGACATCCTGTTGCTGGACCGTCAAGGTTACTTGGTCTCATTTCTCTATGTCTTTTAGGACTCAGCTCAGGAGCGCCTTCCTGGACACCCCTCTCTCCAGCAGGCTGAATACACTAAATGAGGCAGCCATCTCCCTCCGGCACTCTTGGTCCTATGATTGTCCTCGCCATACCCGTTATCCTTCTGTTTAGGGGGCTGTCCTGATGTCACGTCCCTGTCCTCAGCAAGGAGCATTTAAGTTTGTTTTTTTTTTTTTTTTGAGACAGAGTTTCACTTTGTAACCCTCTGTAGAGTGCTGTAGCATCACAGCTCACAGCAACCTCAACCTCTTGGGCTCAAGCAATTCTCTTCCCTCGGCCTCCCAAGTAACTGGGACTACAGGCGCCTACCACAACACCCAGCTATTTTTAGAGACAGGGTCTCGCTGTTGCTCAGGCTGCTCTCCAACTCCTGAGCTCAGGCAATCCACCCATCTTGGCCTCCCAGCATGCTGGGATTATAGGCATGAGCCACCACGCCTGGCCATGGAGCATTTAATGTTACATTGACTTGTTGACCCGTCTTGTCTCTCCCACCAGACCCTGTGCACAGGGTCCTTGGTCTATTTTGTCCCCCACTACCTCCCTAGTCCTCTGTATGATGCCTGACAGCAGAATGAATGAATGAATGGGAATATTTTAGGAGAAGGAATGACTGAATAAATATTCAGGTCATGGAAACTAAGCTTTGCCTAGAAATATTAGAAAGCAATTAGCCAAAAATTAATGAGGCTTGGCCCCTCACAGGAGCAGCACACACAACTGTCCCCTGCATAGAGATTAGAGCCCAAAATGCTGATGACAGGACACAGGAAGGTCAAAGGGCAAGGCCAGCAAAAAGTACCTTCCAGAAGCAGCAGTTTAGTGTGCCCCCAGCATTCAGGACTAAAATCTCACCTGGGACTTCCCCGGCTCCGGGGCCTGAACAGATGGAGTCTGAGACTGAGGGTAGGAAGCACTAAGTGGAGTTTCAGGGAAAAGAGAGGTGACAGGGGTCAGGGCAGCAAAGACTCAATTCTAAACACACTGGACAAGGCTTCTTTGCAGAGGTGGATGTCAGGATGCAGGAGAGACATGCAGGAGGTCCAAGAAGCTCCCTGGCCCTCTTCAGGCCCACCTGGCCTCAGCTAGAGGGGACGGAGGACCTGCCCCCCACTCCCTCCTCAACTCCCCTTGTCCCAGGACGACTGGCTGGAATAGAGGGACTCCCAGAGGTTTTGAGGACTTTGGGGCCTGGAAAGCTCAGGACAAGAGTGTCACCAATGTTATGGGTTGGACTGTGTCCTCCTCCCCCCAAAAGTCCTAACCCCCAGCACCACAGAATGTTACCTTATTTGGAAATAATCATGTTCGAGGCGTGGTGTTTCAGCACTCTGGGAGGCTGAGGTGGGTGGATCACTTGAGCTCATGGGTTTGAGACCAGCCTGAGCAAGAGTGAGACCCTATCTCTAAAAATAGCCGGGCGTTGTGGCGGGCACCTGTAGTCCCAGCTACTGGGAGGAGAGGCAAGAGAATCGCTTGAGCCCAAGAGTTTGAGGTTACTGTGAGCTGTGACGCCTCAGCATTCTACCGAGGGCAACATAGTGAGACTATGTCCCCCCCCCAAAAAAAAAGAAAGAAAGAAAGACATAATCACATCCAAATGAGGTTATTAGGATTAGCCCTAATCTAATATGCTTGATGTCCTTATGAAAAGGGGCTATGTGGGCACAGTGACAGACAAACAGAACAAAGATGACTTGAAGACACAGGGACATGACGGTGCGTGACTGGAGTAAGCATCTGCAGGCCGGGCTCTGCCCTGCTGGATTCCAGGTCCCCGGGGAATAAATCTCTGCTGTTTTCTCCTGGGTTTGGTACTTCTGTTATGGCAGGCCCAAGGAGTAACACACTGAGATTCCCTACAAACCGGCACCTATACAGACTTTTAAGGCGCAGTAACGGTGAAAATATCCCTGCCTCTTGTCTGCTCATCCTGACGCAAGCCACAACGGTGACTTTCAGAGCACACAGGTCTTTAGGGCTGTGATCAGCCAGGCTGAGTGGGGGCCATGCAGGGTGAGCGGGAAGACCTAGGGAAGACCCAAGGTCAGACACCAGGGAGGGAAGGAGGAAGGGACGTCAGGGCGGGGGAGGGGTGGAGGCAGAGGAGGGAGGAGCAGGTCCCATGTGGGGGCAGCTAGAGCAAAGGCAGGTGGGGCAGTGAGTGAACAGCCAGTGATGACCTCGAGAGGACCCCGAGGGCAGACACCTAGACTCCAGGTTGAGAGCTCCCTGGCCGGCAAGGAACACAAGCTGTGTCCTCTGTGATGCTATAGAACAACCAGGCAGAGAAGAGGCAGATTTGCAACTTTGGGGGACTGCCCTTGCAGCTCCGAGGAAGCTGGGAACATGTTCCAGTCTGGGCAAGACAGCAAAGACCTGAACTAAAGTGGTGGCAACAGGTATGGGGGAGGGGAGCCTCCCAAGAAATACTGAGGAGGGAAAACCAACAGCTCCCGCGAGGCAGAGACATAATGAGGAGGGCGACTCTGGGGTCCCACTTCAAGGTGAACAGTGGCAACATCAGACACAAAAGAAGGTACAGGTAGAAACTTGTGATTCAACTTCAAATCCACAGAGCATCTGGCTGGAGAGGACAAACAGCCGGCTGGACTGTGAGCCCTCTATGTAGGGAGAGTTCTGTGCTGGACAGAGACCCAGGAGTCACCCCTAGCATGCTCGGCAGGGTGTGTGAGGTAATGTGGGAACACCCCAGACAAGAATGGGGCGGAGAGAGGAGAGGCCACACAAAGGGGACACCCAGAGCCACTGGGACCCTTGGCACAGGAGCCGCGGTCTCCAGCAAAGGTGGAATGATCAGTGTCCGGGGCAGCAGGGCTCTGACAAGGAGTTAAGAAACAAAGCCACCAGATTGGGCAACAGAGGGCTGTTGGTGGCCCAAACAGTAGCATACTTAGAGGGGGACTGAAAGAAAAGTATGGACTGAGCAAACTGAGAGGTGAAGAGGCCTCTACTCCAACTTTTGAAAAGCTTAGGTAAGAATAAAAGGAAGGCAGGATGAGCTAGACTCTAGCAGCCAAAGGATACTAGGATCGAGGAAGCATTTTTTCTTAAACATTTGAAAACTACAGACAGTACAATTAGCAATATGATGGCCATGAGTCCGGAACAAACTGCTGTATTTGCTTCACGTTTCATGTTAAGAAATAGGTCTGGTGAAATGTAGTGGATCAAACAGGGATTTATTTCTAACACCCTTTTGAAATCCCACTAAAACATCAGTATGGAATTTTTTTTTTTTTTTAAGAGACACTGTTTTTGTTTGTTTCTTTTTTTGAGACAGAGCCTCAAGCTGTCACCCTAGAGAGAGTGCTGTGGCATCACAGCTCACAGCAACCTCCAATTCCTGGGCTCAAGCAAGTGTCCTGCCTCCGCCTCCCAAGTAGCTGGGACTGCAGGCGCCCGCCACAACACCCAGCCATTTTTTTTTTTGGTTGCAGCCATCATTGTTGTTTGGCTGGCCCGGGCTGGATTCAAACCCGCCAGCTCAGGTGTACATGGCTGGCGCCTGAGCCTGTTGAGCCACAGGCGCCGAGCCAAGAGACACTGTTTTTTGTGGCGCTCAGGCTGATCACAAACTCCTGGCCTCAAGTCATCCTCCCACCCAAGCCTCAAGAATAGCTGGGTCTAGAGGCGAGGAATTAAAACTAAACCCACAAGGATGAAGAATGGGAAAGCTGACAGCAGCAGATTGACAGGGGTCAGGAAAGCCCAGGATGGTGACAGAATATGGCCTAGTGGCAGTGACTGAGAGGAGTGAGTGAGTCTGACTGGCTGACTCCTGGGGATTCTAGGACCTAGGGCCCCCCCAGAAGCCACAGTAGGTGGGGGGCCACAAACAGGGGACGGGTTATAGTTTGAGGGAGTCAGACCCTGGATTGCTCAGCTGCCATTCATAACTGGGGGCCTCCGTGCCCAGTGACATGGAGAGACAGTAACAGCAAACACTGTGGCCCTGGACGTGTCTCAGAGCATCCTCTGCATTTCATTGCTGAGTCCTCATAACATCCCCTGTGAACATGGTCACCTGCCACTCTAGGTTGAGATCTGTGGACAGTGAACTTTAGGCAGGACAGGTCACATCACGTGCCCAAGGGTGTGCTGCCAGGATGTGCTGGAGCCAGGGTAGACACCCTGGTCACTGGAACCCAGGGCTCTGCCCCTATCCCCCATGCACTAACACCTTTCGGAAGTCTCCAGCCTCCACTGTAGGACCCAGTCCTGGGACTGAGCCCAAGTCCACACACTTGGATTACTGGGCTCTTCTTCAGGCAGCAAATGAAGGGCTCCTCTCCAAGAAACCGCAGTTCTGTTGCCACTGACATCTGGGGGCTCTTCAAAAAAAGGGCTGCTGCAGCCTCACCTCCCAGTGACAGGACCACAGCCACCCAGCTCTGGCCCGGCACAGACATTGCCATTGGTTTGGCGCCACCATTTTTCACATGAATGGCCAGCCAAACATCACCAGATATTTGAGGAAATCACCAAAAATTCACCGAAGCAAACTAGGAGTTTAGGAAAAAAAGGAAACTCTGAGGAGAAAAGTAACATAGGGGGCGGCGCCCATGGCTCAGTGGGTAGGGCGTCAGCCCCATATACCGAGGGTGGCAGGTTCAGCCCTGGCCAAACTGCAACCAAAAATAGCCGGGTGTTGTGGCAGGCGCCTGTAGCCCCAGCTACTTGGGAGGCTGAGGTAGGAGGATAGCCTAAGCCTGGGAGTTGAAGGTTGCTGTGAGCTGTGATGCTACGGCTGAGGGTGATAAAGTGAGACTATCTCTAAAAAAAAAAACAAAACAGAGAAAAGTAACAAAGTTGGTATTTAGAAAACCTATAATTAATCTTCTCAGCGAAGAAAAGCTATGGCATCCATTAAGTGAGAGAAAGCAGCTATTGTAAAAAGACAGTAAGGAGCTCCGGGAAATTAAAAGTAGAGTTGCAGAAAATTTTAAACATAATTATAGAAGAATTAGAAGATAGTTCAGGACATTACCCAGCAAGACTAACATATGGAAAGTAGAAGGTAAGAAAATAAAAATAAGAGACACAAACCAGGGAGGGGAGAAAGAGGAGGAGAGAAGGGGATTGTGCATTCTCAACTAATGAGCACAAGGTAAGGATACATGGTACATTTCCTGGGTGTGGGACACAACTACAACAGGGACCTTACCTAACAAACACAAATGTTGTAACCTAATTATCTTACCCTCATATTAATCTGAAATTTAAAAAAGAGAGAGAGAGAGACTCAATCCAATATCTAGCTGCCTGGGAAGCCAGAAAGGGAGGACTCAAAATAGGGGGAGGGAAATTATTCACAAGGGACTGAAGGATACACATTCAGTGTCAAAAGAACTCTGACTTTCAGAGGCAAGGTGGGTGGATTGCTTGAGCTCAGGAGTTTAAGACCAACCTGAGCAGGAGTGAGACCACATCTCTTAAAAAAAAAAAAAAAAAAAAAAAAAAAAGCAAAAAAAAAAGCCTGGTATTGCTCTTGGTGGAGTACCATGGTGTCATAGCTCACAGCACCCTCAGACTCTTGGGCTCAAGTGATCCTCCTGCCTGAGCCTCCCACGTAGCTGGGACTACAGGCGCCTGCCACAATGCCTGGCTAGTTTTTCCTTTTTTACTAGAGATGAGGTCTCACTCTTGCTCAGGCTGCTCTCAAACTCCTGAGCTCAAGCAGTCAGCCCACCTCTGCCTCCCTTAGTACTGAGATTACAGGTATGAGCCACTACGCCCATCCACAATTTGACTTTCAGAAGTGTCCACACACATTTTGATAAAAGTTAAATTTAACAAAAGGGAGAAATACGGTGTACAAACAGTTGCAGATGCTCCTGGTTCTTCCTAATCTTTTTTTTTTTTTGAGACAGAGCCTCAAGCTGTCACCCTGGATAGAGTGCGGTGGCATCACAGCTCACAGCAACCTCCAATTCCTGGCTCAAGCGAGTCTCTTGCCTCTGCCTCCCAAGTAGCTGGGACTACATGTGCCCGCCACAACGCCCGGCCATCTTTTGGTTGCAGCCGTCACTGTTGTTTGGCGGGCCCGGGCTGGATTCGAACCCGCCAGCTCAGGTATACAAGTCTGGTGCCTTAGCCCGTTGAGCCACAGGCGCCGAGCCGGTTCTTCCTAATCTTATTCCCTGTCCCTTTCCTCCCCAGGGGTTACCACAGCCCAGAGCTGCTGGACAGGCTTCCCCCTTTGCTGATTTTATCCTGGTTAGATATACATATGCACTTGTTGCCATATGTTTATGTTTTAATATTTTTCTTAAATAAGTTATTTTTATTTATTTTTTTTTATTTTATTTTTTTTTTGTAGAGACAGAGTCTCACTTTACTGCCCTCAGTAGAGTGCCGTGGCATCACACAGCTCACAGCAACCTCCAATAAGTTATTTTTAACTTGCTTCTTTTACCTAATATTATAATTTGAAAGCTATCCACCTGGGTATAAGTAAACCTAGTCACTTAATTTTAATGACTGGACAATGTATTGTATGTACCACAATTTATCCATGTGTAAATGAGGGACTGTCACTATTTGTGTCCTTACAAATTGTCATGTTAAAATCCTAACTCCCATTGTGTTGGTGTTAGGAGATGGGACCTTTGGCAGAATTCTACTGAACCACCCGTGTGAGGTGGGGCCTTTGGAAGGAGAGTAGATCATGGGGTGAGCTCTCCTAAACGGTGTTAGTGCCCTCATAAAGCTGTCTCGGACATCTCCATTGCCCCTTTGCCCCGCTAGTGCATGCCAATCTGTGAACCCATACACCGAATCTGCCAACACCCTGATCTGGGATGTCCCAGCCTCCAGAATTGTAAGAAATAAATTTCTGTTGATTGTAAGCCACTCGTTCTATGGTACCGTGTTATAGCAGCCCAAACGACTGACATAGTAACAAGTAATTTGTTTCCGATTTTTAGCTCTTAAGAACTATGTCGTATGGACTTGCAAAATTATAATTATTGAAGTTAGGCAACAGGTACATGAAGTTCATTATACCATCTGCTTCATTTTTGTGTATGTTTGAAACAGCCATAATAAAAAGTCAATTTAAAATGTTACAAACGAATAACCTTGACTTCACATATCAAATGTGCAAGAGTATCTGCACATATTCTGAGATATATACCTAGAATTGGAATTGTTACATTAGACGATAGTCATATTTTATTTTATTAAGTTTTTTGAGACAGAGTCTTACTCAGTTGCCTGGCTAGAGTGTTGTCACTTCATAGCTCACAGCAACCTCAAACTTCTGTGCTCAAGTGATCCTATTGCCTCAGCCTGCCAAGTAGCTGGGACTATAGGCACCCACACAATGCTCTGACACTGTTTCTATTTTTAGTAGAGATGGGGGTCTCCCTCTTGCTCAAGCTGGTCTGGAACACCTAAGCTCAAGCAATCCACCCAGTTGGGCCTCCCAGAGTGCTACAATTACAGGCATGAGCCACCAAGCCTGGCCAACGGTCATATTTTAAGTGTCAATATTGTCAAATCACTCCAAAGAACTTATTCCAGTAATTTACGAAGCCACCAGAACAGAATTTCTATTTCACCATATCTTTACTGACTCTTAGATTTTCAGACTTTAATTTTTGTCAGTCTCATAGACATAAAACAGTATCTTGTTGAATTTTCAGTTCCTTATTATTAGCAAAGTCAGCTATTTTCTTTTATGAGTGTAGACTCAAATTCAGGTTTTCTCGGACGGTACCTGTGGCTCAAAGGAGTAGGGCGCCGGCCCAATGTGCCAGAGGTGGCGGGTTCAAACCCGGCCCCAGCCAAAAACTGCAAAAAAAAAAAAAATTCCGGTTTTCTCTTGGGAGCCTCCTCTCCATATCACTTGACCACTTTCCTGCTGGGTTGGTTGTATTTTATGGAGTTGTAATAAATCTTTACGGATTTATTATACACGTGGCAGACAGACTTCTGCATGGGAGGATTTAACAAGTTACAAGCCGGGGAAGGGGAAAGAGCTGGGAGGGAAAGAGAGGCTGAAGCAGGGCAGGGCAAGAACAAAGAGAAGGGCGAGTCTGGGAGGAAGGGTCAGAGGCCTAAGGGAAAGATTGGCCTTGAGCTGGATAAATCTGGTCCCTTCATCTGAGACTAAAGTGCCTAGATTTTCTGGGCCGGTTGCAGTTGTAAAATACTCTACTATCTGGCCACAGTGTCACCCATTGCACTGACTTGGCCAAGGCTTGGAATGACTAGTGGCTTTTTCACTCTGATTCATTGAGGCTGAGAAGTGTAGACATCATATTCCAGAAGGCACAACCAAAAGAGCAAAGCAACAATGCAAGAAAATCAGTCTGCAGACAGCAAGGCGTCCCGGTGCCATGCAAGCTACCCGTCTGCCACAGCTGCGCCAAGAACCAGGAACACTGAGTCCAAGCTGCATCAGCAATGCTGAAGATTAAACTTTTTTTTTTTTTTTTGAGACAGAATCTCACTATGTCGCCCTCAGTGGAGTGCCGTGGCATCACAGCTCACAGCAACTTCGAACTCTTGGAGTTAAGTGATTCTCTTGCCTCCGCCTCCTAAGTAGCAAGGACTACAGGCACCCGCCACAATGCCTGGCTATTTTTTGTTGCAGTTGTCATTGTTGTTTAGCAGGCTCAGGCTGGGTTGGAACCCACCAGCCTCGGCGTATGTGGCTGGTGCCATAACCACTGTGCTACGGGCACCAAGCCAGTTGGAGATTAAACTTTGAGAAAAATGTCTGGTCAGTCCTGATACAGATTAAAAAAGGCAGTCCCGCTTTCCTCGAAGGGAGTTTTAAAATAATTTAGTTTTCTGAATGAGTTGGTTTAGGTCATGTGATTCTTCTAGATTAGCAAAATATTAGATTGATTGTATAAAAGATTTCTTAAATTTCTGCCATGATTATTTAACCTCAGAGAAGGGAAGTGAGGCAGTTTTCAATCTGTATTTCAGCATGTTCCTACACAAAGATGTTTTAATATTCTTTTTTTTTTTAAAAAAAAGAAAAAGATAGAGTCTCACTCTGTCACCCCAGCGAGAGTGCAGTGGTGTCATCACAGCTCACTGTAACCTCAAACTCCTGGGCTCAAGTGATGAACCTGGGACTACAAGCAGGCACCATTGCACCCAGCTAATTTTTCTATTTTTAGTAGAGACGGGGGTCTCAACTTTGCTCAGACTGGTCTCAAACTCCTGAGCTTAGGCGGTCCTCTTGCTTCCCCTCCCTGAGTGCTAGGATTATATTCATGACCACATCCAGTTCTAACAAAAAATTTTAAGTGCAAGTATTTAACAGAATCACTTGAGTATACTTTTACTACAAAATTATTTATTTATTTTAAATTTAAATTTATCTGAGCATCCTTCATTTTATCTGGCAACCATAATGACCAGCACTGTTGACACCCTGTCTGGGCCTTCAGAGAAAGAAACATGTGAAGAGTTCCCAGGTGTCGCTATAACACAGCACAGTGAGCACAGAGATTAACATCCTGGAAGCCAAGGGGCCTGAGTTAAATCAGGGCTCCACTGATTCTGGGCAAGTCCTTTAACCTCCAGCCTTCAATTTCTTCATCTGTCAAATCAGACAGTAAAAATTGTCTCATAGGGTTGTTACAAATATCAAATAAGGAGATGCGCATAAAGTGCTTAGGACAGTGCCAGACGCAGTGTTTATTAGACATACTGACTTTTAGTATTAATACTGGATCTGTGGCCAGTGGCGGGGGTGGAGTTGGGCAGTGAAGGGAGGCCCAAGCGAGGGGCTGGGACTGTTGCAATTAGAAGCCTTGTTTCCTGAGATGCTGCTTTGAAGCACAATTTGATCCAGTTAACTCCCTCAGCAGAATAGGTCAAACAACCTGACCTGTCTGGGAGCCAGCAAGGCCCTACCATGAGCCCCAGGCACCTGTGACAGGGTCTTACTCTGTCACCTAGGCTGCAGTGCAGTGGTGTAATCACAGTTCACTATAACCTCAAATTCCTGGGTTCAAGCCCTCCTCCTGCCTCAGCCTCCCAAAGCTGAAGCTATAGGTGCCTACCACCATGCTTGGTTAGCTTTTTAATTTTTATAGCCATAAAGTCTCACTATGCAGCCCAGGCTGGTCTCAAGCGTCCTCCTATCTTAGTTTCCCAGGTGAGAGCCACTGCACCGGCCATACGCATCTCTTAATGGCTGTGCTCAGTGACATGTTTGTAGCCTGAAATCAGCCATGGTGAACTTATTTATACCACAAATTATTGGCAAACGCTGTAACCAGGGCCCCTTCCTCACCTCTGGGAGAGCAACCCTGCCAGCACTCCCAGATGGCAATGTGGGTATCCATCCAGAGAGGACAGAGACAAACAGTGGGGGAGCTGATTGAACAGAGCCCCCTTCCTATTCTCCCTTTTGGCTGCAAAACCCAAATAAAGATGCTTCTTTTTTTTTTTTTTTTTGAGGACCTGGGATACAGAATTCTTTATTTGGTCAAAACATAAGCCTGTCCTACAGAAGGAAACAGGCACTCTGTCAACGTCTTAAGGGGGTTCAGACACCGTTTTGCAACACTAATTAACCTGTGACAATATCAAAATAAAAATTATTTGTATAATTGCATTTATTTTTTATTTTAAAAACTTTTAAACCTGCTCCCCAAGAAAGTACCTAATTCTCATTTAACAGCTTAAAAATAATCCTTTTGTCTAAGGGACTGATTTCCCCCTTCCTGCTCTTGATACCTTCTCTCTCAACCAACACAGGCCTTGAAGTGAGAGGGTTTCAAACCAAGCTTGTTGCCTACTCAGCAAACGCCTTCCCCAAAGCTGAACTAGCTCTCCCAGGGCTCCACGGTGCCTCTCCCAAACCAAACTCTTCCTCCCCCGTCTTCCTTCCCACACTCTTCCCAGTGACCAGGGCTGCCATTTGGGGCATCTTCCATTCTGCCCCTTCCCTCACCCATCACCTGGTCAAGAAGTCCTGTCAATCTCACCTCTTAAATCCCACTTTCCCTGCTTTCATTTCTCCCAAACTACCCTGAGTTGTCCTCTCCCTACCACCTCATCTATGTAAAAACCTCCCCCTCATTACCACGGCTCTAGCTGCTATCCACACAGCGAGTTACCTACCTACCGTTAGCTGGCATCTTCTTATTTCATCAAGGTTACAGTGATCGAATTTGTTAGGTACTCATTCTTCTTCTTTTTTTTTTTTTTTTTTTTGAGACAGAGTCTCATTATGTTGCCCTCACTAGAGTGCCGTGATGTCACAGCAACCTCAAACTCTTGGGCTTAAGTGATTCTCTGGCCTCAGCCTCCCAAGTAGCTGGGACTACCAGCAACCACCACAATGCCTGGCTTTTTTGTTGTTGTAGTTGTCACTGTTGTTTAGCAGGCCTGGGCTAGGTTCGAATCCTCAGTGTATGTGGCTGGCGCCCTAACCTCTGAGCTATGAAAACCAAGCCGGGTACTCATTCTTCTTAAAAACCTGTGACTCCCTATTGCCTAAAGGTTACAGTCGCAAATCTCCTTCAGGTCTGCCCCCATGATTAGTCCCCACCTGCCTTAACAGCCTTCACTCCACCATTCCTGAGCCTCCCAATCCTGTAGCTCCAGACCAGCTGCCTTCTCTTTATTCCTAAATAGCCGGAGCACCTTCCCACCCCTCCAGAGTCCTAGCTCCTGCGAGAGGCTCCCCACTAGAATACCCTTCCTCCCAGCCTCCTCTAAGAATCCTGCTCCTGTCTCAGTTATGCACCTAATTTTTCTCCCTCCTGAAATCCCACCAAAAGTTCAGATTCTTCTTTAAAGCTATAAAACCCAAGGACAGAGAAAACAGGAGAGGAGACAAAAGCTACATAATAGTGGAAGCTGGAACACAGCTTTGGTTAACTGACCTTACCACCCTGGCTATTGGGGAAGCCTCTACAAAAAATAGAAAAATTATCGGAGAACGGTAAAGCAAGCCTATTCAGGAGGCTGAGGCAGTAGGATCGCTTGAGCCCAGGAGTTCAAGGCTGCATGCAGTAAGTAAGCTATGATTGTGCCACTGCACTCCAGCCTGGGTGACAGAGCAAGACCTCATCTCTAAAGAAAATAATAAAAACGTTAGAGAAGGAAATCTAGAAACTGAAGCAAAAAGACAAAATAGTAAACAGGCAAGAAAGGAAAAAACATTAGAGGTTAGTTTAAGAGATCTAAAGGCTACATAAATGCTCTGGCTTCTCTTCGGATCACATAAATCTTTCGCCTTTTACTAAAGGCTACATAACAGGATTTCAGAAAGCGAGAGCAGTGAAAATCAAAGGAGAAGCAAAGAAATAGTTCAAGAAATCCCGGCTTGCGGCTTGGCGCCTGTAGCTCAACAGGCTAAGGCATCAGCCACGTACACCTGAGCTGGTGGGTTCGAATCCAGCCTGGGTCCGCCAAACAATGACAGCTGCAACCAAAAAATGGCCGGGTGTTGTGGCGGGCATCTGTAGTCCCAGCTACTTGGGAGGCAGAGGCAGGAGACTCGCTTGAGCCCAGGAATTGGAGGTTGCTATGAGCTGTGATGCCACGGCACTCTATCCAGGGTGACAGCTTGAGGCTCTGTCTCAAAAAAAAAAAAAAAAATT
>CAUYRH010082247.1:0-15603 GCA_963574655.1 Perodicticus potto
GTAAATTAGGAAAGACTGGAGCTGAGGTGAGTTTAAATTGAGTAGATTTTCTCTTCCAATTATTGTATCATATTCACATGTTTTATCTACCCAGAATATAACAGTATGACAAGACAACTTCAACTGTAATTAAACTGGCCAGTAAGATGTTGGTAGTGATTCAAGAATTTTCATTTGCACTCATATGATATTCATTATTACAGATGACATACATTAATGAACCAGCAGGCAGTGGTCTTGGGATAGAAAGTATCCCAAAGGCTAGATCCCCAATTCTGATAATTCTGGAAAGTTTGCAAAACAATATTATACTTCTTCATTATCTCCACTTGGGCCTGTAATTTGTCTTAGAAAGTTATGCTTCCCATGATTAAGATAATTTTCCTTTGTTTCCTACATTCAAATAAGTCTTTTCTATTACTAATTTTCCTAACAGTAGTTTTTATGCTAGTACCCACCTGCACTCATTCTCTTTCATCATCTTTACTTTGTGTGTGGAATGGGATTATAATGTTCATAATTTCCTTAATTAATTGCTCGGCTATTAATTATATTTTTGATGTAATCAACTACTTCATTATGTCTAAAAATCAACATGTCAAATCATTTAAATACAAATTGCCTGTAATTTTGTTTTGAATTATTTTACTTCATGTTACCATTATATTTTAGTGATATCATCCTTCAAGTTTAATAGCCTTTTTAAAGTGTGGGTGTAGGTTATAAAATAAATTTCATCTTATGGTTTAACTGGGTTAATATACATAAGTTATTAAATATTATTATAAAAGGGGACATTGAATTTCTTGGGGTTGCTGAATTACTGTCATAAGATAATGTGAAATAATACAGAATAAATTCTAAGTTTTACATTTAATAGATAGTGAAGAAAAACTCAGACACAATCTACCGTAAGGGGATGTTGAAAATAACCAGTGTCCACTATTAGGAAAATAGTGCTATGCTACATGGTACATTAACATGACGAAACATCAATGTAGCCATCATAGGTTATAAACTATACTATAATTTAAGTTTGATACCTGGAAACCATTGTGTGGTACAATAGTAATATAATAATTTAAAAATTTTATATAATATATGATTTTAACTTTGCAAAATGTGGAAGGAATATGCAAAAATTATGGAATTTGGTAGTACATAATATTAGACATGCATAGTTTTAAAATATTAGTATTGATTTTTAAAATTAATTTTTAATCATTATGAGTACTTAGTAGTTGTATGTATTTGTTTTTGTTTTTTTTTTTTGAGACAGAGCCTCAAGCTGTCACCCTGGATAGAGTGCTGTGGCATCACAGCTCACAGCAACCTCCAATTCCTGGGCTCAAGCGAGTCTCCTGCCTCTGCCTCCCAAGTGGCTGGGACTACAGGTGCCCGCCACAACACCCGGCCATTTTTTGGTTGCAGCCGTCATTGTTGTTTGGTGGGCCCGGGCTGGATTCGAACCCGCCAGCTCAGGTGTACGTGGCTGGTGCCTTAGCCTGTTGAGCCACAGGCACCGAGCCAATGATACATTTCTTAAAGAATTTTTAAGCCATTAAACAGAGATCATACATGTGAAACTGTGCTCAGGTAGAAAAGATGAACATTGTAATCACACTATTCTCAGGGACAGGAAATTTAGGCCAAAGGTAAAGATAGAAGGCAATCATCAATTTTGTTTCTATCAAATGACACCAAGCAGGGTGGCCAGGACACCCTCTGCCATTTGGTGTGCTGTAAAACAAGGGCTGGGTTTTTATAACTCAGGATTCCGGCGCACCTGCAAAGCCCAAGGTGTATAAAAGGACCCACTACACTCACTCCTCTTTGTTTCTGTAATTGTCAGTCTCTAATTTATTTCCTTTGAGAGTTTATCTCACCATCAACTCATTAGTGGCTTAATACGAGTAAGCTGATTATAGGCAATCTGAACAGCGAAATGTTCGCACCACAGAGCAATCAAGCTAATAATACCTTTTGAGATTACAGTTGGCCCTTGTAACAACATGAGAGGGGCAACTCCCCTGTGCAGTTGAAAATCTATTTATTTATAACTTCTGACTCTCCCCTAACTTAACCAGTAGCCTGTTGTTGAATGGAAGCTGTCGCTAATCACATAGTTAACACATATTTTTGTATATTATATGTATTATATCCTCTATTCTTCCAATAAAATGAGGAAAAGAAAATGTTATTAAAAAAATCGTAAGGAAGAGAAAAAGTAATTGTTATTCATTAAGTGGAAGTGGGTTGCCGTCAAGGTCTTCACCCTCCTGGCCTTCACATTGAGTAAGTTGGGGAGGAAGGAGGTGGAGGGGTTGGTGGTCTTGCTGTCTCAGAGGTGGCCAAGGTGAAAGTCAGTCCATGTGTAAGTGGATTGAGAAATTCTAATCCACAATGTGGAAGGGTCTGCTGTATCCTCCTGCATCGATCATTTCAGCTCACCCTGTTATATTTTATATGTATCTGTATCTCTACTTTCTCTACCCCCCACCTCCCCGACTCTGCTCCTGGGACCCTACATGCACTGTGGGCTTTCCAGAGAAAAGAAAAAAAAAAGCATTATGAAGGCATATTTTTAGGGAGAAAGGAAATAAAGTTATTTATACATTGTCACTTGGCTCTCAATTTGTTACTTGTTCGAAGTATGCCAACATTCAATCTGGGAGAAAATGTGAGATACTGTTACCAAAGGGCACTGTGGATCAGCTGGAGAAGGTAACTAAACCAGAAACAAAGGAGACTCATGCTGAGTACCCAGGGAGAAACGAAGAAATCTGAGACCCATTCAGGTCCTTTCCTTTTAGTCTGTCTCCAAGAGGCTGAAACATCTGGTGAACAACGTCAAAGATTCGATCGATCATCCCTGTGTTTGGATTTTACGATGCCAGACATCTGGACTGACTGAATTTCTCTTTTCTTTAATTAAATCAACTGGATGTTTTGGCTTCCTGCAAATTCAGCTTCAGTCTAAATAATACACATCAGTGTCCTATTTGTGCTTCGACTCCGTTTGTGGCTGTCTTGTTTTGGTTCTAATTTCTATTAACATAACCCACAGATTTAAAATAGTTTTGAATATTGTATAAGATTTTTGAACCTTCACATGGAAGTATTAATACATAAATAGAGAAGCAAAATTGACTTGGCTGTTTTACTGTTTTTCTAGAAGGCAACCTGGGTGTCACCTACTGATGAACGGAAGTTGAAAGAGTTAAATAACTACATAGCTAGTGCTCAGTGGAGATCAAAATATCCTTTTTGATGTAAAGACAGCTGACATGGACAGGAATTTTAACTGTGTGTAACAAGAACACACAATTTATATAATTTATGCATTCCTAGGTTTTTGAGTCCATAGGAATTTGGTCTGGTTTTATGTTATTTTCAAATACTGTTTGCGTTCTTATCTGGAAAAGCTTCTGGGCGACTTAATGACTGTAGGAGATTTAAAAACAGATAAAAAGAAACCATGAACATAGACTGGTTTAATGAAATATTATATTTTGTAGTACAGAAATGAAACCTCAGAAGAGACCGAACAACATTTATTGCTCTAAATATATGATGGAAAACAACTGAAGAATTTTGAAATAACATCTTATACTTCACTCTTCCATGAGGTTTTCACGGGGCTTGCCTAGTGCACTAGTAAAAAAATGGATGTTGTTTTAAAGTAAAAAGTGGATGTTGTTTTCTTGCTTACGGGGATCCTGCTTTTTGGTTTTAAAAACATGAAAAGATTAGTAGAGCATAAAGGGCTAACTTTGTGCAACTGTAGTTTTAAAATTACTATGATAACCACTGGAGCCAAAATTGGCTAAATATTTTATACCTGTGTTGTGAGATCTATGTGACACAGGTCCAAACACAGTATCTGTAAGTTTTCACCTAAACGAGGCTTCATTCATTCTTGCAAACCTTCCCCGTACCAATGTACCCTAAGTCAAATCAGTCGCTAAAATAAAAATTAAAGTCTGCTTTGATGCTACTCTGCCAATTCTGACATTTCTTTCTATTTTTCCTACAGTTGATTTTGCAGATGTACATACAAGGTGGCCATGAAGTCCACGTGCCTACGGCCACCCTGTACTGCCTGCTGCAATAAACATCTTTGTCAGGACTCCTCAAAGATTTTGTCTCTATAGATAGAAGGTGCCACGTACTCTATGAACATTTTACATGTTTTATCTCTTAGGTAACTACTACAAGCCTATGGGGTAGTTTCTATTATTAATGTTAAACTAAATCTTAGAGAGGTTAAGCAACTTGCTCAAAGTCAAATAATTTAATTTGGGGACTAAGAGCAGTCATTCAAAACATAACATACGTACATAAACACACATATTCATTGCAATGTCTGGCAAGAGACATTTAAAAAACATGTTACTCAGAATGCTATTTCTCTGAGTTAATGATTGTTATTTTTCGGTGCATGGACCTGTAGGCGTATATACATATTTATATAAATTCATCCACATTTAAACCACAGATTCATGCTAAATACACTATTTTGTAACTTTCATTTTTATAAATGTAATTGGCAAATTCTTCCTTGTCAATTTTTCAACATTAAGGAGAAGCAAACTATTTCTGGCAAGCCAGTTAGCAAAAAGCTTATGATTAGGGGCCAATTGCTCTTTGTTGTAATTCCTTGTAAACCAGGCATACAAAAGACACAAATGAATGGGTTTGTTTGAGTTTGCATAGAAGTTTATTTACACAATAGGCAATGCCTCAGGTTTAGCTCATCAGCCGTAGTTTGCTGGTCCCTATTACATGGCATCATTTTTTCAAATGATACCTGTAGTAGTTATCAGATTGCTAAAATATTATTTAGTTACAAGTCTTTATTTAGTTTGTGTCCTTTTAGTAACAATATTGTGATGAAATTTACAGCTAAAACTTATTATGTTGGAACATATAACTAGATTTTGCTCAAGATAAATTCCAAGAAGTAGAATTTCTGAGTCAAATGGAAAATTTTTACAAAGTGCTTGATATGTATTGCCAAATTGCTGTCCACAAAGTTGTAATTTATACTCTCACTAATGGTGAAGAGTGTCTTTATCCGTATCCTTGCTAACAATGCATATAATGAAGTTTTGAAAATCTTTTCCAATTTGATGGGCAAAACCAATATCCAATTTGATAGGTAAAAGTGATTTCAAAACACTTTTTTAAACTTGCATTTTGATTGATTATTATGGAGCTTAATATTTTCTTTTTTTCCCCTGTTTAATATTAGCGATAAATCAGCTATTTCCTTCATGTGGGCATAATTTTATGAGAGAAATATGCAAGTTTAGCTTTAGCATGTTAAGTAGCTTCTATCGGTATTTAGATCAACACAGGAAGTGTTAGATTAACACAAAGGTGTTATTGAAATCGTCCCTGTGTGTCTCTGTGGATCCACCACAATGGTAGAATAAGGATAACAGTCAATAGTCATTTTCTAATCCTGCTTCCTTTGAATCTTGCTCATAAAATAAGAATTTATCTTTCCCCAAGGTTTCTGTACTCTTTTTTTTTCCTTTTCTGGATCTTCCTTATAAAAGGCACCCTTTATCTGATTTACTGGAAAGAAAAAATCTGATCTTCTTTTTTCAGATTTTCAAAGTGGTGAGATAAATGTACTCCCACAAGGGTCGAAGGCATTGTTGCGGGTTAAATTGTGCCCCGCCCCCAAGATATGCTGAAATACTGATCCCTGGTCCTTGCGAATGAGACCTTATTTGGAAATAGGGTCTTTGCAGATATAATCAAGTTAGGATGAGGTCACTGATGCGGGCTTTCGCCCAATGTGACTGTTATCCTTCTAAGTGAAGCCAGAGGCAGTGGGGGCGGACCCTGTGGAGGAGGAGGCAGAGATTCAGATTGGAGTTTGCAGTCACAAGGCAAGGAACACCTCGGCCTACCAGAAACCGCAGGAGACGAGGAAAGATCCTCTCAGAGAGGTTCTGGAGAGAGCACGGACCAGGCTAACATCTTGAGTTTGCATTTCCAGCTCCAGAACTGTGAGATAATACATTTTTACTATTTTAAGCCACCCACTTTGTGCTACTTTGTCATGGAAGCCCCCGGAAACTTACGGAGACATGAATGGCCATCGCTTTTTTGGAGCTGGGCCATCAAATAGTTTCTACCCACTCTTCTCTCCTGCAAGTGGGACACTAATCAGAGGAAACTTTCTCCCTGATGGCTAATGTGCCTGTGATCAGGGGTTATTTATTTCAGGAGGGAAGGAGGAAGAAGCTCTCTGAGCCTGTGTTCAAACTTTTCTCCAGCCTAGCCACACCATCTTTAAAGCTAATATTTCCATCTCTTACGGTCTTTCCTCCAAAAACCTTCACAGGTGGTGTGCGGGACTGAAAGCCTCCAGTGGCCACAGGGAGCCTGGCATTTGGTGACCCACATTGCACCTGGGACGCTCAGCTGCTTGCTTTTGTTCTGGTGGCTGCTGTAAGGCAGGTGTGCAGACGGTATAGTCTGCATTTTAGCAAGTGTGGTGTCAGGGCCCTCCGCGGCTCCTACTGACCGTGGAAGGCAGGCTTTGGTCACATTTGGCGGGATTTTTTTTTTCGGCCTCACCGAGGTATAATTGACAAATAGAAATTGTATAGAAGGTGTACAGTGTGCTGATTTGATATATATATATATATATACTCATTGTGTAATAATAATCACAGTCAAGCTACTTATCACATCCTTCACCTCTCATACTCATAAATTGTTTTTGTTGCTAAGAATCAAGATCTCTCTTACCAAATTTCAAGTGTACAAAACAGTGTTGATAACCTTCCCTTGTGGCCACCTTGCTATGTGTTCCATTTCCGGAACTTACTCAGTTTTAAAAGCGCAAGTTTGCTTCCTTCAATCACCACCTCCAGTTCCCTTTCCCACCGACCCTCAGCCCCTGGCAATGCTGTTCTGCTCTCTGCTGCTGTGAGTTTGACTTTTAGATTTCAAAGACAAGCAACATCGTGCAGCCTTTCCCTTTCTGCACGTGGCTTATTCCACTTGGCCTCACGTCCTCCAGGTTCATCCAAATGGCAGCATTTCCTCCCTTTCCATGGCTGAATGGCATTCCACTGTGGATGTTTGTATTATGCATATATCATATTTTCTTTATCCATTCGTCTGTTGATGGACACTTAGGTTATTTCAATATATTCGTTATTGTGAATAATGTTGCAAAGGAAATGAAATGCAAGTAACCCTTTGAGATACTAAATTTATTTCTTTTGCATAGATGCCCAAAGTAGAATTACTGACTCATGTGGTATTTCTCTTTGTAATTGTTTGAGGAAATGCCATACTGTTTTCCATAATGGCTGCATCACTTTACACTCCTACTAACAGTATACAAAGGTTTTTTAAATTTCTTTTATTTATTTATTTATTTTGTTAAATCATAGCTTTGTACATTAATATAATCATGGGGTACAATGTGCTGGTTTCATATACAATCTGAAATATTTTCATCAAACTGGTTAACATGGCCTTCATGGAATTTTCTTAGTTATTGTCTTAAGACATTGATATTCTGCATTTAGTAAGTTTTACCTGTACCCTTCTAAGATGCACCATAGATGTGGTCCCACCAATTACCGTCCCTCCACTCATCCTCCCCTCCCCCCCTTTCACCATATTCTTAGGCTATAATTGGGTTTTAGCCTTCATATGAAAGCTATAAATTAATTTTATAGTAGGGCTGAGTACATTGGATACTTTTTCTTCCATTCTTGCTAAGAAGAACATGTTCTAGCTCCATCCATGTAAATATGAAAGAGGTAAAGTCTCCCTCTTTCTTTAAGGCTGCATAATATTCCATGGTATACATATACCACAATTTATTAATCCATTCATGGGTCAATGGGCACTTGGAAGGAGGTTTTTAATTCTAATTAATTCTTACTTTAAAACAATGTGCCGTATAGGGTTTTTAGGAACTGATGGGAAAATGATCTGTTTCTCTTTATTTTAACTTTTTTTCTAGCCTGGACTTCAAACTGTAAATGCAGGTAAGTTTCCAATGGCTCTCAGGGAACTTGTGCAAAAGCTTTCACCATTGTACTTAGAGTTGATCACGAGTAGGAAGCACAAGGTGACTTGCCACACATCTGTTTCTTCTTGTCTTATTTTGAGCTACTTTGAGGGATAGGGAGGGGACCATGGAAGGATTAACCTTGTGAATTCATGAAGGCATGGACGAGAGTGATTACATTAGAGAAGCAATCTTCTTGAATGGAGAAAAACACCTAGTGGTATTATTAGAAACTCAAAAGGTTGGAAGGAAATTAAAAAGCCTTATTCCTGGAACATTGTTTCCCAGAAGGCGCAGGAAGGATGACATTGGTGCATGCAGCCTGCTTTGGTCGTAACATCAAAGCATGAGCAGTAGGAGAGAGAAAACAAAGTGGGCTACACTGATTTTGTGGGGTGGGCAGGTGAGAGATTTTCTATTTAGAAACATTAACATCTTGATATGTGGGAACGAGGGAGAATAACATAGATTTGTGTAGGATCAGGTATTCTCTGTGATGAGGTCAAAGGGGATGGCCGGAGGACACTAGGGATGCTTCAGCAGAACTGAGAGGTGAGCAAAGCCAAACCAACAAGACGCAGCCCAGGCTATACCCACGGCAGGGGAGACCCAAGCCCTGAGTCCTCCCAGGGACCAGGCTGCAGCTGGATGCTCATGGACATGGCCAGGAACAGAGCAGCAGGGGCCAGTCTGGGCTGGCCACCCAGCTGCAGAGCCCAGGGGTCCACAGAGGGCCCCATGTGCAGGCTCGACCACCTCCTCTGTATCTGAAGGTGCTATTGGTCATGTCCCTGCTTCATGCAGCAGAGGCTGTATCAGGGAAGAAGAGGACCCAGGGCGTGTTTGTCTCTAGACACTGTTGAGGGTATTGCTTTAAACCAGGTCTCTCCCTTCTGGTACCCATCGGATAGTGTCACACATGATCAGATTACAGATTAGATTTTACTTCTCAGAAATTAAGAGAGAAAGTATCTCTTTCCACATTTGTGTATAGTATAAGTAAATTTGATCCTCTGGTGCACAGAAGTTTTATGATGCAGAATGGTTTCAGATGCAATTTATTAGGCTTCAGGAAGAGGCATCCCCAGGCCTGCTGTTTCCTAGGCTGTGATGCGCTCACCCTTCACTCTTGGACTCTCCCAGAATGCTCTTTGTTTATTGGCCTAATACAGAAATAGGAAAGGCACATACTTTCAGGCCACCGTCCCTTTAAGCCCTCCCTTTAGCCAGTCTGGCTGTCAGCAAGGCCACGGGACATGCTGGTGTTTCCAGCGCTAAGCTTCGTGTGTACACACGGACTTGCCTCCCGGTCTGGCATCCATCTAGGCATCTGGGAAGGGAAAATAGACATGTGTGTTCACCTCATGGAGTGTCCAGTCTGAGAAGTCAACAAGCATCAACAGGATCAGGAGAAGGACGGCAAATTAAACAGGTTTTAAAAATCAGCCCTGTTTAGCAGTTAAACGTGGGACAATAGCACTTAGCAAAATATGAAAAGTGAAATGATCTACTTGGGTTGAACTCTAGAGCATTACTTGGGAGATGGGGACTTCCTAAATGTCTTTAGCAGCCAGACCCCATGAAGGATGAGGTAGAACACTTACCAGGAAGGAACTTGTCCCATTACCTCTACATTTGACCTAATTCAGGACTTCCTTATATAAAGAGGTATGTTGCAAAATAACCTTGAACTGAGCAGAGGACAATAGAATACAATGAATCTCTCTTTAAAGTAGGAACAAATAAAAAAAAGGATTTTTCCTGTTGGTGGATATTGTCATCTTTGAATACAATGGAAAAAACATGTTTATACACAGAAAGGAAATAAAATACAAGTATTTCTAGTATTTATCCAGGAAATGAGCACAACATGTGGAGCCCAAACTTGGCTTTTCTTATTTCCCAGTCCTTCTTTGTTTTGCTATGGTTGGCCACCCAGTCTCACCAACTTTGGAGGCCCACCCAGGGGATCTTGGTGTCAGCAAGAAAAGATGAGATTGCAGTTAGGTGCAAACATGAAAATTTGTGTTAAACTTACTAAATCATGGCTAATGGGATTCCAGACATTTCTCGGTGATGTGCAATGGAATTTTATAGCAGTACGCTTGTATAAAACCATGCTACTGAAACTACTTGGCTTCCAGTTTATAAATAAAAATTTAAATTAAATATGAAGATGCTTAAACATGATGAAATGTGATGAGGCTGCTATAACCAAATGCCATACACTGGTGGCTTATACACAACAGAAATTTATTTCTCACAGTCCTGGAGGCTGGGAATTCCAACTCAAGTGCCAGTAGAGTCAGGGTGCCAGGATCCTGGTCCCTCTTTCTGCTGTGTCCTCACAGGATGGGAAGAGTAGAGGAGTTTTCTGATCTTTTGTGAGGACACTGATGTCACAAAGCAGAGCCCTCATGATTTAGTCACCCCTCAAAGCCTCTTCCTCAAAGTACTTTCGCATGGGGATTCTGTTTTAAGCACATGAACTTTGGGAAGGACAGAGATGTCCAGTCTGTAGCAATAAGTAACACAGATTATATTCTTCAGAAGAAACGAGGGAACTTGGGTTTGCAATCACCCGTATTCAGTTCATAAACATTAGTCTATAGAGCTAGAAAAAGCTTTAGCATAGAAACTTTAGCTCCCAACTTGTGCTGACCAGCCCTGTGAGGAGCTGAGCCTGGTCTCTTCTTTAGTTTGTTTTTTTCCTTTGAGTGCAGGAGTAGGTTTATGTAGTCCTCAGAGATACATATCTCACAACCAACCTATAATTGCTTCACTTAAATGTATTACTTTCCCATTTCTATAGTTTTAAAAAACATCCATTAATGTAGTGTCTAATGGTAAAAATAGCTCTGACATACTAATTATAAATGCTATTCATCTGGCTTCATCTTGACCACACCTGTGAAAATATTAATGTGTAATTATGATCCAGTATGTGAATTACTAGTAATTTCTTTGACTTGAAAGTGACCTATTTTGGATGATAAATTATATGATGAATTTAATTTGGCACTTTCCATGTATCTGATTCTGTGTTAAGTCTGTGTATCTGGTTCTGTGTTAAGTATTTGATACGTGTTATCTCTTTTAATCCTAAGCAAGCAAACAAATAAACCTATGTGTTTTCTGCTATTGTCTATGACAGAATAGCTTGTACCACTGTCATCCTCATATTGTGGTTTGTTGGGCTGAGCCCCTAAAGAGAAGGGAAACAGGTTTTGGTGAACTGGGAATTCTCTGCTGCTCTTTTTTGTTAGGACATTTGTAAATTTGTGGACTATGTATGGAAAAAAGGCAGAAGAAAAATAGTGGTTCAGACTTTTAACATACACGTGACATATAGAAAAGCACAGAAATTGTAAGTATTCAGTTCAAAAAACTTCCCCAAGTGAGTCCATAGAACAACTACCCTGATTAAGAACCAGTGCCAGCATCATGGTAGGTGCCTTTTCTTGGGCATTACCCATCTCAACAGTAACCATTATTTCTACTTCTCTCATACTTTTTTTTAAACCTGTTTGTGATTTTATATAAATGGAATCATACCATATAAGCTCCTTTGTTTCTTGCTTTTAAGACTTGACATTTTGTCAAAAAGGCACTTGCATTCAAGTGTTTATAGTAGCACAATTCACAATTGCAAAAATGTGGAAACAACCCAAGTGCCCATCAAACATGAATGGATTCATACACTGTGGTTTACGTACACCACGATGTACTACTCAGCCACACAAAAAATGGCGATCTAGCATCTTTTGTAACAACCTGGATGGAACTGGAGACCATTCTTCTAAGTGAGGTATCACAGGAATGGAAAGACAAACACCATATGTACTCACTACTAAACTGGACCTAACTGATCAACTTTTACAAGCCACATACGGAAGTAAAACACAGCAGAAATCCAGTAGGCGGGGGAGAGGGGTTGGTGAATTTCACACCTAACTGATGCATTACACACGTTCTAAGTGAGGGCCCACTTATAGCTTGGACTTAAATTATACAAAAGCAAATTACATAACCAAAATGTATGTACCCCTATAATATTCTGAAATGATAAAAACTTCAACTTCATTCTTAAAAATTCATTCATGTTGCTCTGCATAATAGTAATTTTTTATTTTTTATTGTTGTATTCTGTTGTAGAAATTGGCCATGATTTGTTTGCTCATACTACTTGTGGCATTGTTCCCAGGGTTTGGCTATTATGAATAGTGCTGACTTCAATATCATTGGTGAACATATACTATTTAACACTATACATACACTTCTGTTGAATATATGCCCCGGTGTAGAATAGGGTTATAGTGTTTACATACGTGCATTTTAATAGATACTCTTTTCTAAGGTGATTGTACAAGCATACATTCCAAGCTTTCAAATAAGAAGTATATTCAGGCAAAATTTATGATTTAACAAAACCATTGAATTAGGGAATTGTTACCCCTCCCTGAGAAAAAGAATTTTTTTGTTTTACAAGAGGACTTAAGAGTAAGCTCACATCCATGTTTAAAGACATACACAATTTCCTACCTAATTTTTGAGACATATGTTTAGTGGGAAAAGCAATATGCAGGATAATTTCACTTTTTTTGGTTCTTCAGGTAGAAATCCTAGAAGTGAAACTAGATTATAAAATCATATTATTTAGTTCTTACTAAATAAAAATTAGAAATCCAGTTATAGGTATTTTGGTGTACTAAATCATCTACCCGAGGGTCATGGGAAGAAATAATTTCTTAAAGGGCCAGTTTTTTCAGATATTCAAGATAAACTTCAGAACTTAGCCATATAACCAGAGACTTTATCCTTGTTTCTTGATTTTATCATGTTGCATCACTGCCCAATTCCTCTTCCTAACCTATTGCCTGGTTTAAAAAATTCATGTACATGTGAGTTGTCACAGGAAGAGCCCTGGGAACCTTGTCATTTGTCTGTTGGGAGCATGTTGTGAGTGATGTGCCTTATAGCACTGTGACCTCCTTATGTCACACTTACTACCAAGAGTTTTTGTTTTCCTGAGAAACTGAATTATTTTGAACTTAAGGCAGTTCGACAGTGAAACAGTAAGTTTCCCTTTTTCCTCCCACTTGTTTATTATAAAACTTGGAGTTGGGCAGGGCCTGTGGCTCAGTGAGTAGGGCGCTGGCCCCATATACTGAGGGTGGTAGATTTGAACCCGGCCCCAGCCAAAAACTTGGAATTAAATTTTTGTCCGGCCTAGAGAAGGTTGTGACATGCACTTTCGAATTCATTTCCAATTTTAACTTACCTCTCCTTTCTTCCCTTCTCTCTCTTTTTTAATTATGCCAGTATTATAGATTAAATTGCAAATTTCAAAAATTGAGAACATTCTAAAGAGCCCTAGAGGACAAAAAATTCATTCACTTAACATCTCATCCTATTATCATCTTGATTTATATCGTTCCAGACTTTTTAATGTATGCATAAGTATATCTGTATATATATCTGCATATAAGTGTATGTAAACATTTATCTACATTTTTTGTGTAACTGTTTAATATTACACTTTGTGGTGCAACTGTAGTTTGTATAACCAGTCCCTGAGTTATGGATGTTGAAGTTATTTGTAAATTTTTGTTATTATAAGCAATTCTGCAATGAATACCTTTGTGTATGTGTATGTATCATGTACGTATGTATATGTGTATAATTGGGAAATTGTATGGTCATTTCCTTAGACTAAATTCACAGAGTAGTAATTACTGAATTAATAGGTTTATTTTCAATGCTTTTAATACATATCAGAAAATCAGTCTCTGAAAATTTTGTGCTAATTTATTTTGCTACCAGCAGCACATGCACAGATCCCTGTCTCCTGACCAACACTGAAGTTTATTATTTAAATATTTTTTCAACCTCTGAGAGTGAAAAATGACATCTCAATGGCATTTATACAGTAGAACCTCTATAGTTGACCACCTCCTTAAGTTGACCTAATTTTCATAGACCGGACATGAATCACGTGTACATATCAGGAGGCCTGGTTCCTTATGCTGACCACCTCTGTATGTTGACCAGTTTGTTATCATCCCTTGGGTGGTCAACTTACAGAGGTTCTACTATATTTTCATTTACTTGATTTCTGGTAAGATTGGTGACTTTAAAAAGGTTTAATTCTTTTTTGAGAACTGCTTGTTCATAGGTTTTGCTCATTTTTTATTGGCGTCTGTGTTACATCTAATAATAGTCCTCAAAAAGATAAATCCATGTACTAAACTCTGGAACCTGGGAATGTGAACTTATTTGGAAAAAAGGCCTTTATAGCTCTAATTAAGAATCTCAAGATGAGACCCTCCTGGGTAATTCTGGGCCCTAAATCCAATGACAAATGTCCTAAGAGACATAAGAGTAGAAGACACAGAGAAGTGAAAACTGTGTAAAGATGGAGGCCAAGATTGGAGTGTTGGATCTACAAGCTGAAGGACTCCTGGAGGGACACGGGAAGCTGGACCAGGCAAGGACACGGCCTCCTCTAGAACCTTCCGAGAGAGCATGGTCCCGCTGAGACCTTGATTTGGGACTTCTGGCCTCCAGGACTGTGAAAGAATAAACTTTTGTTTTTTAAGCTACCAAGTTTATGGCAGTTTGTTATGGCAGCTCTGAAATTAATATAGTGTCTTTACAGGGTTTTCTTTTTGCGTGTGTGTATAAAACATTTATTCTGAATTTAGTCATCATCAGATTAGTATATAATCTATTGATTCATTTTACTGACCACAATTTGTGCATCAAGACTAATAACCATTTTCCTATTATGTTTATGGTATTTTCTTCTTAATTTTTTATTTAAAAAATTGTGTTTGTATATCTCCATAGAAATCAAATATTTTTTTCTCTTGTAGTCTTCTTTTTAAAGTAATAAACTTGAACTTTATGTAAGAAACACAAACAATGTAACCTAATCATTTGTACCCTCATATTAATCAAAAATTTAAAAAAGAATCTTAAAAAAACCTAATAAACTTGATTTTCTAAGAACAATTTTAGATTCACAGCAAAATTGAGAAGAAAGTATAGAAAGTCACCCCCCAACCACAGTGGGACATCAGCCACAACTGATGAGCCTACATTGCTGCATCATTATCACCCAAAGTCCACAGGCTACTGTGGGAGATAGATAGGTTAACTTCTTAGTGGGGCCTCAATTCAGTGGAGTCCAGGGGAGTCATCAAGATCATCGAAGATGAAAAGAGCCCAGAGGCCCCCCAAACAGGGCAAAGCCATTAAGATTATCCCTGCATGCCTAGGGTTAGCAGGCGGCTGGGGTTAAATCCTTCAGCTGGGCTGAATCCTTTGAACTCTTTTTTTTTTTTTAATTTTTATTAAATCATAATTGTGTACATTGGTGCAATCATGGGGCACAACGTGCTGACTTTATATACAATCTGAAATATTTTCATTGAACTATTTAACATAGCTTTCATGGCCTTTTAATCACTATATGAAGACATTTATATTCTACATTTAGTAATTTTCACTTGTACCCTTGTAAGATTTTAATTTCATATATAATAATA
>CAUYRH010082248.1:0-23841 GCA_963574655.1 Perodicticus potto
ATTTTTGCCTTTTATGAAGTTGAGTAAGTCTCTTCATTCCTGGTTTATTTGTCATTTATTAAGTGCTTTTCTTTTTCTGTGTCTATGGATTTGTTCCTAAGTTTTGTATTTTTCTTCTCTTTATATGGTAAATTGCATTGATTGATCTTTGAATGTTACAAAAACCTTCATCTTTAAAATAAAAAAAAAGAAAAAAATATCTTTTTTAAATATTGAATGTATGCTACATATACTGTGGTATGATAGAGTTTGGGGGGTACTGCCTACTTGGTAGATCCCTAGTCCATAGAAGGCCATCTAGAACTGGCATGAACACTGGGGAAAGGATATGCTCCAGACTGCCTCAAGGTTAATTCAGAAGCCAAAAATTAAGAGGGACTATTAGAATTCCCTCAAAGGCCAGTCTAGCTCTCCAAGCAAAGATAAAAGATAGAAATTGGTAAAAAATTTCCCTGCAGATGGAGCTTTCTCTTCCCTTTCTCTCCCATTTTTCTACCTAGGAGCATTATGCCTGCAGCTTATAGATATATTACTTGACCAAGCTTCAGAGATCTACAATGCTGACCATGAAGAACATGTCCCTTTAAGAGACAAAACTGTCAGTGGTTTTGGTCTCTTAAAACTGGACAGGTTGATGTCTCTAAGTCACTCATCTTCCTTGGTTGTCTCCTTCTAACTTTAACATCCTGATGTATTTCATTCCATAATATCCTAAGAAAATTAGGCAAATATGCTGACCAACTACACCTCAGACTGAATTTATAAGTATGAAACTACGAAGAATTTGAACAGTGACAAACACCTGACAATGAAAACTCTAAAAATTGGGCAGCACCCATAGCAAAGTGGGTAGGACGCCGGCCACATACACTGAGGCTGGTGGGTTTGAACCTGGCCCGGGCCTGCTAAAAAAAAAAAAGGACAACTACAACGGAAAAATAGCCAGGCGTTGGGGTGGGCACCTATGGTCCCTACTACTTGGGAGGCTGAGGCAAAAGAATCGCTTGACCCCAAGAGTTTGAAGTTGCTGTGAGCTGTGAGGCCACAGCACTCTACCAAGGGCAACATAGTAAAACTCTGTCTCAAAAAAAAACCCTCTAAAAATTTTCTTCTTAAATCATTTCATTCCTAGAAAGAATGTGAAATTTTTTCTGTATCAGTGCCTTATACACCGTTAGAGTGTTTGAAGTTTACAATGTGCTTATATAGCCATGTAGCCATTTTATCCTCAGAAAAAGTTGCATGCAAAAAAGTGAGAACTGATTTATCCCAATAAAATGTTGACCTAAATGTTTCATTCAAAATAGCAGAGTAAGATCTAAAATATTCTGGGTTTTTTGTTCTTTTCTTGTAGTTCACAGTAAAATGGTTCTCATAATCATAGTTGTTTTTTATTTTTATTTTTTCTGGATTGGGAAATGCTCCATGATAGAACTACACACGTATTCATTCATTCATTTTTGTATCTTTCACTTATCAAACATGTGTTACATGAAAGATACCACGCTAAGTAAATGTAGAGGTAAAACTTTAGAGATATAAAATTTAAATAATCTTTACAGTGCAAAAGCTCCAAGGCTTTTAGGAGATACAGTGTTTTAAGTTTAAAACAGGGTTAAACATTAGTATTATTCATTAATTCATTTAGTTGGGCAACAAATGTTTATTGAGCAAATATTATGTGCCATCTATGGTATTAGGAATAAGGATATATCAAGACCCAATACTTGTCTAAAGAAGTACAGTCTAAGATTATGAACTAATAAACATGCAGTATTAAGGCAACATTACTAATGTGAGATTAAAAAATCATGACATAGGCAGATAAAAACAATGTATTACACCCATTCTTGGAGCAAGGCTACGAAATTAGCAATTATCAGAGGAAATTGAGTGAAGGAATTGAGGCCAAATGTGAAAGTATTGAACTCTGGCTGAATAAATCAGGAAGGGTTTTAGAGGGGAGACATTTCAGCTTTCCAATAAAGCTTTTAGGAGGGAAAGGTGTAAGAACAGGATATTCTGGGCTAAAGACACTCCATGCACCATCTGACAGTGCACAATCAAGGCACTGTTGAACTTGGCTAAAAAGTCTGTCAGTCTTTTAGTTCTGGGCCTCAGAGACCAGGGATTGAGAAGAATTCCCTATTCTACACAGGAAATTGATGTTATTATCCTTTCCTATACTTTCACTCTCTCTGCTCAGTAGAACTCCAGATGGGCAGTGGGGTGTGGGATAAATGAGTCCTACTAAGAAGTGTATTAGGAGGGTTCGAGATCTGATAATATAAAAGACACAAAAGCCTCTCTTGGCATTTTTCATGACATAACTAAAATGGCATGTAATAATATATGTACAAATGGACTGTGAGTTATAAAGTACTTTAGAAATGTAATGAATAATTATAAAGTATTAATTATTTTAAAATATAATTTTATGAGTTTATTCTTATTGCTAAAATTATTAAAACATTTTTTCTTACCTCTAATTCAACATATTTTTTCATATATCAAGAGTTAAGAAAGTTTTCAAAAATAAACTATTCCCAGGGTGTCTCCAAATCATCAATTTCATACATATATATATATGAATATATATACAGAGAGAATATATATGTATATATATAGAGAGAGGGTATATAGAGACATACTTTGTATATAGATAAATATAAACACATTATTATATGTATCTATATACACATATATATACAAATATGATTTGTGTATATGTGCATGTGTGTATAAATAATTTATTTTAGCAAAATAAATATTTTATTCCAATTAGCTTTTTTATTTGTCATAAAAATGTGTAATTTCAGAGTGAGATGTCAAAGAAAAAGAGAAAACCTAATTTTGCTAGGTGTGAAAGTACAATACAGTATAGGTAGAAATATATGCACAAAATATACACTGGAAGTCCTAAGACACCAAGTCATGATAAAAATGAAATGACAAAGAATGTCCTAGTGCACGTGTATAATTTTCAAAGGAAATTAGTGAGAACCACCTTCAGGACTGAATACTTACCAGTATTTAGTATGCAAGGGTTGGATGGTTGAAGATTTAGAAAAGGAAGAGGTTTTCTTTGGAGAGGGGTTGAGAGGTCTCACTTCTCATCTACAATTATTGAGACTACACTTAGAGCTTGATATAACTTGGCTTGGGTCTGGGAGGCCAGTTTACAGGCATCTAACTCACACCTGAGAGATTTAACCAGCAAGGTAACAAGGCAAACTGGTTAGTAAATCAGGAGAGGTGGCTTAATCTGAGTTAGCCAGCACTCTGAGAGTTTGTCAAGGCAAAGATTCATTCTGGAGTCATTGTGATGTCTGACAAGATAAGTCTTTACATAGGGTGGACTGTTATGAAACTTAGGGATAATGAACTTAATTATTCATAACATAGGAGGTTTAGTCAAAGAGACAAAAGCAGGAAACTTCCAAAGACACAAAAATACCCATGAGAAAAAAGTCTGGAGCCAGGCTGCCTAGGTTAAAATCCCAGATCTATCAATCACTAGCTAGGTGACCTAGACAATTTTAATTATGGAATTGAGACTAGATTTGTGATTTTAAGTGTTCCAGGACTTTTTACTCCCTCTAAATTACTGGAAAATCATGTGACTACCCAAGGTTTCATTCAGTGGACACAGTAAGGACCACTGGCACGAAACCATTTTTTTAAATTTTTTTATATTAAATCATAGCTGCATACATTAGTGCAATCAATGGGTACAATGTGCTGGTTTCATATACAATCTGAATAATATTCATCAAACTGATTAACATAGCCTTCATGGCATTTTCTTAGTTATTGTATGAAGACATTTGTATTCTGCATTTAGTAAGGTTCACCTATACCCTTCTAAGACGCACCATAGGTGTGACCCCACCAATTACCCTCCCTTCACCTCAACCTCACCCCCCCCCTCCCTTCCCTTGCCCCCTTCCCCACATTGTTGTGCTATAGTTGGGTTTTAGCCTTCATACGAAACCTATAGATTAGCTTCATAGTAGGGCTGAGTACATTGGATACTTTTTCTTCCATTCTTGAGATACTTTGCTGAGAAGAATATGTTCTAGCTCCATCCATGTAAACATGAAAGAGGTAAAGTCTCCAACTTTCTTTAAGGCTGCGTAATATTCCATGGTATACATGTACCAGTATTTGAACAATTCTTAAAGAAGGAAAATCAAATGGCCAATAGACATCAAAAAGAAAAAGTTCACTCTTACTGGAAATAAAGTTTTTTTTTTTTTATGTTTGTGTATTGATTCAGCAAAATTTTAGAAAGATAATATTCAGGTTTTTAAAAGACGGATATAAGAGCACTCGTATTTTATTGGTAAGTATAAATTGGTAAAAACCTATTAGAAAGCAATGTGAAAATTTGATTTCTAAAAACTAAACTTCACAGAACTTATCACAATTTCAATTAAATAATTATATGATACATGTTTTAATACATGCTTCCCCAGCTGACATTAGCTCTGTGAGAAAAAGGCCATTGTCTATTTTCTTCGGCACTATATCTCAGTCATCTAGCTGGATGGATAGATGGATAGATAGATGGATCCTTCTGTAGGATCCAGGCACATTGTAAGCCCTCAGTAAATCAAAGCATGCTTTCTGAGAAGTTGCTGTCAATAGTTCAAAGGCACCAGTACTAAAGGGATTCTGGTACCTGAACTGATACAGCTACAAACAAGAAACAGTATAGATGTCATGGAAATTTTCCATCTCTTAAATATTACTGAAGTTCAAGGTAGGTTTAGCTCAGAGGTGTCCAACCTGTGCCCCGTGAGCCGCATGCTGATTTTGTGAAGACTTTTTTTTATCTGTGGTGCTGGATATCACGAAAAGTATCCATGGACCTTTTTTTGTTGTTGTTGTTAATCAGCTTGCATTAGTGTTTGTGTATTTAATTTGTATCCCAAGACAACTCTTCTTCCAGTGTGCATCAGAGAACACAAACAGTTGGACACGCCTGGTTTAGAAGGTCACAGCTATGAAAGCCACGGTGGTCCATAATTTCAACTATTATTCTGTCAGCACCATTCAATTTCCTGTCCTCTTGTATTTCTATAACAGCCACCAGAAAAATTCCTTAAACTAGACTTGTCACACTCTATTTTTATATCTGTGCTGATGAGGGCTGCCTGAGAGAATGGATACAGGGTTCTGTGACTTGAGACAAAGACAAATTCAAGTTAACCAAGCCTTTCCCTTGTTCATTTTATTTTATTCCAGTTTTATGAAAGTATAATTGACACAAATTATATATATATTTGTAACCTACAACATGATATGCACGTAAAGAGCTCCTTCTTTTCATCCCTCTCCACCACTATTCCAACCCTTTACCACTCTTCCCTCTTTAGGCAACCCTTCACACACCCTTCAGGGGGACCTCCCTCAAAATCCTGTCCCTCCACAGCTCCTTCTTTCTCCACAACTACAACAATCCTCCACTCTCAATGGAAGAGCTACCATTCTTTCTCTAAGGCCAGGCTTTCCCCCTGCCTTTTTACTCCAGTACTCCCACCCTCTAGCTTCCTTGGGGACCTTGCATCATCAAGTTCTATTTCATCTACACATAAATGGACTCACCTTTTTCCTTTTTAAAATAAAACAAAAGGCTGGGCTCTTCTTGTACCCTCTGCCCTAGTGCCTATAAAACACACTCTCTTTTTCCCATCATAGCTAAGCTTCTTCAATATGTGCACCACATATTTTATCACTCCCTAACCCTCTACAATCTGCCTTCTCTCCTCCCGCTGAACTGATGTCATCATTGACCTCCTAATTGGCAAAATCTAATGAACATGTTTTTAAATGTTTTATGGTGTGTTTTATCTGATTACAAGAGAAAGTTATGACATATGACAGACTAGAGAAGAAAATAAACATGGACTATATAATAGGCAATAGGCAAATATCTCTAATAAATAAATATAATATAACCCAAAGAAAAATGTACAAATGATATAAAGCAGCTAGTCTCTGAAGAAATACAAATAGCTAACACATATGCTCAGCCTCTCTACTGATCAGAGAAATGCCAAGTTACATCAGTTAGATACTATTTTCCATCTATCAGACTGGCACAAATTAAAGACTCTCCATGCTCAACAAAAGCATGAGTAAAAGCACTCTCAGTGGTGAAATTCTAAACCACCTTGGATGGCACTTAGGTGATGTCTATTTTAATTTTTTAAATGTACATGTCCCTTAACCTAGCAATTCTCCTACTAGAAAGCTATCCCACAGAATTACTTATGTGTATCTATATCCTTGAGCATAGTACAAGAAATGTTCACTGCAGCCTTGTGGTAGCTTGAACTAAGGTAATAGGCAGGAGTTGGAAACATGTGGCTTGGCCTAAGATGATAGGAAGAAGTTGGAAACGTGGCAGAATGCATGATGCAGTTTGAAGATCAGGTCAGCCTGACTTCCTGCTGAATTGAATATGGCCAGGGGAAAGGAGGGGAGAGAAAGAAAAGAATCAAGGGTGATCTTCAGTTCTTGGTTTGAGCAACTAAATAGATGATGGCCCTATTTCACTGAGAGAGGGGTAGCTGAGGAAAGCAGGTAGGGATGTGAGGGTAATCAGGAGTGCTTTTTTGGCCATGTTACATTCGCAATGTCTACCCGATAGACAAGTAGAGATGTCAAATAGATCACTGAACATATAAGGCTGCAGCTTAAAACAAAGGCCTGGGTAGAGAAATAAATTTGGGAAGTATTAGTGTCTAGATAGTTGTTACTTAAAGCCATGGAGCTGGATGAGAGCTTCTAGGAAAATTTTAGATGGAGAAAAGTCCATGGACTGAGCTCTGGGTCACTCCAATGTTCAAGGTTAAGGAAACAAATTTAGTAGAAGAAGAGATTGGGCAGTTTTTGTAAAAACTTAAGTTTTAAAGATGTTAACATACATTAATTGTGAGAATCACATATTGACCCCCTTTATCAAGGGCCCAACTCCTTATAAATCTGTCTTTAAAGAGATTCTGGCCTTTTTTCTTTCCTGAACATTTCAAAACATATTTAAACAGAATAGCATTTTTGTCTCTTATGTTGCGTAGTGGTTTTTTCCACACTGCATAATCCTCTTAGTGTAAAACTAGTCAAGTACTAGACAATTAGCACTCAACTTTTTTTTCTATGAAGTTCATTATCCAATAATCTCCTTACCCCTAAAAGGCTAAAGGTGACTTGAGGCCAAATGTCTAATTCGTGGCATGTTTTATTATGAACTGTTCACTTCCCCATTACACAGTAACTTTCTCCAGCTTCTTACTGAGATTGCCAAATGCCTGGAAGATCTCAAGATACCTGACAGTCTGCATCCCCTCCTCCTAGCACAACCCCACTTCCTACCAACAAGAAGCCCAGCATCTTTACATTCTCAATTTTTAAACCTTAGAAGTTTCCATCCAGAGATCCATACTTTAAAAAACAGAGAAGAAACACTTCCATCCAGGTCAACGTTATCATAAGGAATGCAATTTCCAAGCAAAACTCTGCAGAAGGAAAGCTATGGAAGAACTGAACCTGGCAACAGTTACACCTTACACCACACATTAGGGCAACATATTGGATAGGCTAGTTTTAGGCCCAGTGAGCAACAGAGAGTGCCAAATTCCTAGAATGGTAATGTCATTCATTAATTCATTTCACGAGTATTAGTATGTACCTATGATGTGCCAGAGTCTGTTCTCAGTCTTAGGGTCCTCTGGCAAATACAACGGACAGCAATCCCTACCCACGTGGAGTTTATGTTCTTGGGTGGGGGCAGAAAATAACCAAGAAAAATGTAATAAGGTAGGCAAGGGGCATATCAAATATTCATAAAAGAGGTCGTAAGTTTAATATTGACTGACACACCAGAACACAAGATTTTTTTCCTTGGAGCCATGGTGTTTTATTGTGAAGATAGAATAAAAAATTCAAAAACAAAATGATCCTTTCTAATTTAATGAAAAATTTGTATTTTTTATTGTTTTCCCTCTGTGCATGAGTTGTATGCAACCCATGCAGTGCTACAATCAATTTTTACACTGTGTGCCACATTAGATGTATGTGACTCACGACATACTTACTGAATTTGTTTCTGACAATTGAGTCTTTTGTCATTCCACAAATATTTAGTTGTGTCTGGAGCAGAGCTTAGGTGGACCTAGTACATATGTACAGCAATGTCACATCACCACATACTATCATGTCAATTTTGATTTCTTTCAAACAGCCACCAGGCGAATATACAAGGCAAAACATACAAATGGAAGTTACAGAAAACAGGGAACCCAGTCCAGCATATGTGGTTGTACTTGGGCAGCCCCCTGGAGTAGAGTGGGGCGACTGGAGGTGGAGGACGTGCTGATTAACAATGAAAACAATGAGCAGAGGTTACACAGCTTCAAGAGGTGCCAGGCTCAAAACTAGTGTGAGTTAAATATAATTCACACCACAGTTAATGTGTTAAATATAACTATCAGAGACTGCCTCATTAAGGTGAGATTCAAGTACAAACTCCTAGCTATGGGATTTCAAGTACCTCAGGAAAAATGTCTTCTGTACTTCAAAGCCACCATCAGCAGACCTCAGCCCCTTAAAGGCATAGTATCCCAAATTTCTAGCACAAATATTTATTAATCTCTGTGTTTAAGACAAAGGGAGCTTCAAGATCCAGACCTTAGCCTTAAAGAAGTCATAAACTTCCATGTGGAAAAACAACTAAGAATGGTGTTAGAGGCTTTCCTGAGATGTAAATAAAGAGCTTTTAGGATAAAGGACAACTAGTAATTCTTAGGGGAAGGAAGTATGTGTTCAGTAAAGCTGTTCCAAAGGCGGTGCTTTTAGAGCTAATTTTTGAGAAATGAATAGGAATTAATGGGGAGGAGAATATGGTGACAAGTTAGCTTTTCAGAAAGGAAGAAAAAAGGAACAGTTTGATTAAAGTCCCAGAGATGGGATCAGAAAGGACATTTTCTCCCTGACTATTCCTGCCTGTGGTACTCCTTCCATTCCATGACAAAACGAGCACACAATCACCCTCAGGAAATCCTCATCACTTCCCACATCCTAATTTCTCCTCTAGCCAGCAGGAGAGGATGAAGTTGAGTTAGGCACATGTTCCTAGAATCCAGGCACACATGCCTAGAATCTTCTCCTAAGTTCAAGACAATTTCTATGTGGAGGTTTCATTCACGTGGGTACACTCAGGGGTGTGCACTGATAGTAGCAACTGGACACATGTTGGAAATGAAGTGGGTAAAACACCAGTGAGAAAAGTGGTCCAAAGTCTCTGCAGTGCATCTGAGGTGGAGTCAAAGACGAAAACTTACATTTCAGCTTGAAAGTGAAATTGTTAATCACTTAATCCTCATTCATGAGCTAGTCAATGGTCTTAACATCCAAGACAGTACAGGTGGTATGACAGGATAGGAACAGAAGCTCTACTTTCATCAATGATATGGGACAAGACACTTAACCTCTCATAGTCTTTTTTTCATCAGAACATGCTAATTATAGCAACTACTGCATAGAATTATTGTGAGGATTGTGTAATTATGATGTAAAGAACTTATCGCAGTGTCTGGCTGCATAGAGTCTAATAATCATTATTAGTAGCAGCCTTTAAGAGGAAAATCTCAGAAAACATCAACCATAATACTGCATATACTAACAGACCAATTACCCCAGAAGAGGCCTCCAAGTTCCATTTCACTGCTCTGACCTAGAGTGAGGCACCTGAAATTGTGTGACCAGAAATGTTCATACTTTGCCCTACCTAGAAGAGCCTCACAAACCAAATCCTTTTCTACTAGGATTTCCAGTAAGTACTAAAAACACAAACAAACAAAAAAGCAGAATCAGGGCCACAACTCTGCATTGAACATTGTTTTCACTACAGCAGAGGAGAATACTTTAGGTCATTAATACTTCAATATTAGTGGATTTATGAGGGAGGGGCTGAAAGAGTAGAAAAGAAGCCAGTTAAAAATGGGTCCAAGATGTACTGCAGACTAGTTTCTGCCACAAACATACAAAGCCGAAGGTGAACTCTACCAAGAACAGCATTCTGGAATGCGCCTATGATCCTAAAAAAGCAGTACAGCAGAGGAAGAAAAGATTGGTTTATGAGAAACTTAGCACTTTTTCAAGACACTAGAATTCTAAACAAATGATTTCACCACCAGAAAACACATCTCGTTCAATGTTAAGGGCTGGAGAAACACCTTTTCTGCCCCGTTACAAACATCACAGGAGCTAGAAGCATTCCATCCCCCTTCTGAGGATTCTGAGGACCCTCCTCCAGAAGTGAATCTCCAGAGCCTGCTTGTAAGCAGTTCGGCTCCAGAGCACACAGTCCAAATCCCAGTCCCAAGTACAGAGGGAGCCCACTGAGGCAGGACTCAGGCCAACTGGCTCCAGCCTTTACCTGTGGAGGATGGGCAAAGGCGGGAGAAGCTGACGCTCCGAGGTCCAAGATCCGGAGACAGCGCAGGTTAGAGACCCAAGGGGAGTGCTCGGAGCAATGAGAGGAACCTACGAAAAGGTGACTGGACGTCTCGGAGGGGAGGGCGCAGCGCCTGTTAAGAGGTTCGATCCACTCCCGCCCCCAGGGCAGCTCTCTGGAGGGGCCCTGGCTCCGGCTGGCGGGAAAAGCCCGGGCACTGCGCGTGAGGGGAGACAGAGAGAAGCCAGCGCCCAGAGGGGCACAGCCCGCGTTAGCGACGGGTGGGCCAGGGAAGTTGCCAGAAGAGGCCCCGGAGAAAGAAAAGTATCCGGGAGGGACCGCCCCAAGCAGACGGGAGTCAAAGCCTGGGGGGTGCGGTCCGGAAAGAGGAGTGGGGAGACGGGACAGGCGGTCAGCTTGGGAGAAGGAAAGACAGGGAGAACCGAAAGGGGAGGGAAGGAAGCAGGACCCTGAAATGGGTGTGGGGGCTGCCTCGATGAAGAAGGGGCTGGGGGCCCAGAAGGAGCCCCGAACCGAGGGTGAGGGGCGGTAGCTGGCTGCGGACCGACCTACCTGTCACCTGCGACAGGTGCCGCAAGAGGGCGAGACGTCCCAGTGCAGGATTCAAGGGAGGGTCTGCAGCTCTGGGAAGACCACAACCCCGCTCCGGCTGCCGGTCCTTCTCACCCTCCCAGGAGGCGGAAAAAGCTTCAACTTTCCCTGGAGCGGGGAGGAGCTGGACTCTTAAAGGGGCCGCACAGCTCTCCCGGCTCCCTAGTAGGGGTCACGCTACCTGAAAGGGAGCCCTGAGAGCCAACGCCCTGAGGCACTGGAGGAATGTCCTCCCTTGTTAGGAACCGGAGCTTGGGGCTGAGAATAGTGGTCTGAGTCTGGGCGTGCTGCACTCTACGTCCATCCGGGTTCGCTCTCTTTGAATGTAAAACCAAACTTCTTCCTTTCAGCTAAGGCAAAAGTTGTAAACTGTCTCATACTTTTTTTTTTTTTTTTTTTGTCTCATACGTTTAAGAAGATAAAGAGTCTGAGCTATAAATTTGGGGAGATAAAATAATGGTATCATTCTGATCCTTTACCTTTTGCCCTTTGTGGCAAATGAAAAGTGTCTAAAATAGAAACATTTGGGGCAAAGGACATAGACTAAATTTACACATACACGCTCAAAGACACAACTGGTTAAAATATTCGTCTCACTAGTAATCAGAAAAAGAGCAAATTAGAACAATAATGAGATTCATTGGTAAAGAGTTTTGTTTGTGCTTTTAGTAACACTTAACGATGACAAAGTGGCCACCAAAACAAGCTTCCTCATAATTTGCTGGTAGGAGGGTATGTTGATTAAAAACTCTTTTAGAAAACATGTCAGCAATTTATATCAATAGACGTTAAAATGTTTATCTCTTGAGGTGATGGTTATGTTAACCAGTTTGATGTAAGCATTCCAAATTGTATATGAAATCAGCATATTGTGCTCCATAAATGCATTAATGTACACAGTTACGATTTAATAAAAAAAATTAAAAAATAAAATATTTATCTATCCAGTAACTGCAAATTCCTCTCTTTCCCTCTCTCTTTTTCTCCCCCCCCCATCTTCTTTAATTAGCCATTAAACATGCTCCCGTCTTTTTTATCTGTCATCAGCAATTAAATATGCTCAGGTTTTCACCAGGTTAAAAATTCTCCCTATGCACAAAGTCCCTCTCCAACTCCTTTATATGGGCAAATTTATTGACAATGTACTTTACAAGTGCATTTGTAATTTTCATTCCCTCACTTCTCCTTCATTTCTCAACCCTCAGCAATCTGGCTTCCTTCCCCCACTGAATGTGTGATCAATAAAATACCCGTTCAATGACGTCTGTGTTAATAAATTCATCAATAAATAAATAAATAGGGCATTTTCAGTCCTTATCTTGCTTGACCTCTCCCCTATATTTAACACTATTAACTATTTCCTCCTTAAAACTTTTCCTGGCATCTATGACATCATACTCTCTTGCTTTTTCTCCTTCTTTGCTCTCTCCTCAGTCACATTTCTTGGTTCCTCTTCTGTTATCTAATCTCTGAAAGGTGGACATTCTCAGGACTAGGATACATATACTCACTCCCTAAATAATCTCTTTCACTCACTTGGCTTTAATTACCATCTCCATGGCCACGTCTTCCCTGGGCATGACTGATGACAATTTCCATTTCATCAGTTTGTTTTGTTGTCCTTTTCCTTTAAATCTTGGACTTTCAACCCTACCTATGATTCAGTAGGGTTTGGTACTTATCTGCGACACTGACAATTAAATTAGTACTACCATTCTAGTTTCCGGCTACTTTTTAAAAAGTTTATTCTGATTGCTGTATTATATTGGAAAAGTTTTAAACAACCAAGGTAAAGGTAGATGAAAGTTGAGCTCAAAGTAGAGGAAAAGTTACCAGAAAGTAGTAGTACCTCGTTGCTTTCTCTGATATTAGAAATCTATGCTCCCCATGATGCTTTGCACATTAAGAATGAGTGTACTGGCTCGGCGCCTGTGGTTCAACGGGCTAAGGCGCCAGCCACGTACACCTGAGCTGGCGGTTCGAATCCAGCCTGGGCCCACCAAACAACAAGGACGGCTGCAACCAAAAAATGGCCGGGCATTGTGGCGGGCACGTGTAGTCCCAGCTACTTGGGAGGCGGAGGCAGGAGAATTGCTTGAGCCCAGGAGTTGGAGGTGGCTGTGAGCTGTGATGCCACAGCACTCTATCCAGGGTGACAGCTTGAGGCTCTGTCTCAAAAAAAAAAAAAAAAAAAGAATGAGTGTACTATTCCTCATATGTGAAAGGAGGACTCTGTGTCCTCCTTCTGTGTAAGATACATGCTTTGAATGACTTTTCTATTTATGGGGCAACTCATAGTCTCAAACCGTGCCCCTTATGACTGACAGCTCATTTGTAAAAAGGTTCATAGGGATAAGGGGTGAACTTTATGGCTATGAAAATGTAAGATTCTCCTCTATTGGAAGCTACTTAACCCACAAAGATGATGGATCTATAGCTTAGGCCTTAATTGGCATCCTACTCTCATCAAACAACTCTTTCTAACCCATATTTATAGCTTTCTAGCCTACACATACTCTATATATAGATGCATATTTTACCCCCAGCTAGCTAGAGATTTATTCTTTGTAAATGCTATATAGATTTGTATTTCCTTTCTTTACTTATCCTGGCTCGGGTTCTTTTCTGATGGATTTATTCTATCTTAGTGAGGTTGAAAATAATCCTTTGTACCCTGAGTTACCCTTTCCCTGCTGTGACTTCATGGTGTCTGCTGTCACAGGACGTTACCACGGTGGCATAGCCAATGCATCCCGATTGGACTCATGCACCTCTCAAATGCTTGGGGCTTTTTCCAGGGGTTTCAGAGCGGGGTTTTTGTTTGTTTTCTTGCTTCCAGAGTGTGGAAAGTCTACAGTGCAGAAAGACTTTAACCTGCCAATTGATTTGAAGTATTTCCCCCATGCAGGACCATATACATCCTGTCAAGCTGCATTATATTCTATACTTTGTACAATAAGAAGTTTGCTTTTTGTTTAAAACAAAAAAGATGGAAATTTTCCCCAGTCCCAAATGATAAGACACCTCAGTATTGAACAACGACTCTTTTTAAAAAGTATTAAGTATTTCAAAAATACATAAACATACATAGAAAAATGTAACAAGGTTATACCCACTACCCAGCTTAAGAAATAAGGCATGACCCATACAATTGAAGCTACCTTTGTACTTCTCCATCCTGAGGACTTCACAGTCTCAGACTTGGTCTTAATAATTTCCATGTATATCTATGTACATTTACTACATACGTGTCTATTTATAAGTAACATGTAGAACCTTACATAAATAGTATCATTTTGTAGGTACCTTCTGCAATTTGCTTTCCTAACTCAACATTATGCTTATAAGATTTATCCTTCTTGATGTAACTCTAATTCATTTATTTTCACTGCTATAGAGCATTCCAGGGCCTAAAGATATTGCAATTTATATCTCTGTTCTCCTATTGATCAGGTACTTTTTAATAGCTAAAGTTTTCATTCTTGTTGCCAAGACACACTTCCCCTTCACATCACGTTCAGTAACGGTTTGCTTTTGTAAACACAAAACATACCCAAAAAAACAGGCTTCCCTGTACTAGTGATCTACGGTGAGTGTGGGGTGTAAAATGCAGATTCAGTCTCTCATTGAGTCAAGATCAAGGTTTCTCATTCTCCACATTTTTTATATTTTGGACTGGCTACTTCTTTGTTGGGGAGGAGGGGGCTGTCCTGTGCACAGGAAGATGTTTAGCAACATCTCTGGCCTCTGTCTATTAGATGCCAGTAGCACTTCCCCAGTTGTCACAACAAAAATGTCTCCAGATATTGTCAGCGTCCCCAGTTGAGAACTGCTGGTCAAGATGTGCTGAGAACCCATTACATGTAAAGCACTTTAGTAGGTACTGTGGGAAGATAGAAAATGAACAAACACTGAAAAAAAAAAGTGTATTCGTTCAAAGATAGGTATTGAGTACCTACCATGTGCAAAGTACACTGTGCTAGGTAGGCACTGGGATTTTGGAAACCCTTTCCTCAGGTAGTTCACAGTTTACTTAATGGGATGAGGAGAAGCAGAAAACTATAATGCAGTACATAAAGTGCAAAGCTGGGCTGATGCTCTGCACATGGGGGAATATTTTGGAAGACCACTTACACCAGCCTGGTGTGATAGTGGTCAGTGAAGGTTTCCTGGAAGAAGAAATGGCTTCTCTGAGCCTTCAAGAATCAGTAGGAATTAGCTAAACCAAAAAGGTAGAAAGCCATTCCAAGCAGAAGAACAGCATAAGCGAAATCAAAATGTCTAGAATCACTAGATATGTGCAAAGGAAATACAAGGAAGTTTGTGTTGCTGCAGCACAAATGAAAGACAAAAGTGATGATAATCGGACTAAAAAGATGATGTATTAGTTAGGGCTGCCATAACAAAGCACCATGAACTGAGCAGCTTAAACAACAGAAATTTGTTGTCTCACAATTCTGGAGGCTAGAAATCTGAGATCAAATTGTCCACAAACTTGGTTCCTTCTGAGAGCTGTGAGGAAGAATCTGTTCCATGCCTCTCTTCCAGCTTCTGGTGCTTTACTGGCAATCTCTGGTATTTCTTGGCATATGGAAGCATCGCCCCACTCTCTGCCTTGATTTTACGTGGCATTCTCCCTGTGTATGTGTCTCTGTGTCCGAATTCCCCCTTGTAATAGGACACCAATTGTATTTGATTAGGGCCCACCCTAATGACCTTAACTAATTACACGTGTAATGACGTCATTTCCAAATTAGGCCACATTCTGAGGTACCGGGAATTAGAACTTTAACAGAAGAATTTGGGGTTACACAATTCAACTCATGATAGATGGGTAGGGGCAAGAACAGAGACCTCGTGAGTCATGTTAAAGAATTTGGGCTTTATCCATTAGCTAACTACAACCTTTCCAGCAGCTCTGGAATTCCCTACTCCACCATCTTTGGTTACATTACTCAAATCATTTTTCGTCCTTTTTATGACTAAATAATATTCCACCATATGGCTATATGACATTGTGTTTATTCAGATGTTGATGAGTGTTTGAGTTGTTTCCACATTTGGGATATTATGAATAATGCTACCATAAACACTCATGCATGATGTCTATGTGAAATTATGCTTTCAAAACACTTGTGCATATACCTAGGAGTTGCTGTGTTATATGGTAACTCTATTTTTAACCTCTGCCCCAGTATGATCTGCAGGAATGTTTTGAGGGTTTGCCAGACTATTGTGGCTACATCATTTTACACACCCATCAACAATGTGTTGGGGTTCTAATTTCTTCATATCCTCAGTAACGTTTACTGTTATCAGTCTTTTTTATTATAGACATCCATGGGGGTGGGAAGTGGTATCTCATTATAGTTTTGATTTGTATTTTCCTAGTAACTAGTAATATTGAACATTTTTTAATGTGCTTACTAGCCATTGGTATATCTTCTTTTAAAATTTTTTTAACTTCAAAATATTAAGCAAGTACAAATGTTTTTATTACATGGATCAATTATGTAATTCTTGAGTCATGGGTATAAGTGTGCCCATCAACCAAATAGTGTACCGTTTTTGAATAAATGTCTATTCAGATACTTTGTCCACTTTTAATTGAGTCGTTTTTTATTATTGAGCTATAAGATGTCTTTGTATATCCTATTATGCTTTTGAAAAGAGAGAAGGTAGGTAAGAGGAAGAGAAAAGGACATTCTTAGAAGGGGAAGTCTCATGTAGTTGTATACAGACATACACAGCAGGTTTTATTATTTGACTCAAGAGGAGAGTCCAAGTCAGAGAAAAACATACTGAATTGTATTAAGGATGGGTCCTTTAAGGTTATAGCCAAGACTAAGTAATTGCAGGACTTGTTTGTTCTTTGGAGGTTGGTAATGCAGGGCTGAAAAATTTAAGACCTGTTAACAAAGATTTATTCTGAATAGCCATTCATTTTAATAAAAGCATCTTTCAGGGAAAGAAAGCCTGTATTTACCAAGATTTGAAATCAAAAAATGGGACTCCTTGTTACAGAATGCAATGATTGCTTTTTACTTTTATTTTCCTTTGCCCCTTTAGTAATGTTTGACATGGTTGACCACTCTTTCCTTGTTAAATTCTTCTCTACTATGGTTTCTGGAACATCATGACCTCCTTGTTCTCCTACTTTTCTGGCTATCTTGCTTAATTGTCTCAGATCCCACTTTTTCTGCCCATACCCTAACATCAAAGGCTTAAATGTCACATTAATTTATTCAGAACAAGTTTCAGGGCACTAACATTTACTAGTGCCTATTCTATGCACTGTTTTTTAGGAACTGAAAATGCAGCAGTAAACTCTTGCATACATGGAACATAATCATATTCTAAGTCAGAGAAAAACAATGGCACTAATAGTAAATACCTATAGCACTTACTGCTATCCTAATTACTATTCTAAGGTACTAATCTAAGAAACACAAACAAATGGACACCTGAACATAGTCTTCACATAAATACCATGATATAGATGCTATTATTATCCTATTTTTACAAATAAGGAAGCTGAAGCACAGAGATGTCAAATGGTTAACTCAGGATTTGAAGCCAATTTATAACTTGAGTCCATATTCTTAACTCTACTGCCTCTGAGCAATAAACAAACATATCATGCATGTATGTGTATGTCTATATACAGGACAAACATAAAGTTCATGTGCAATTTAACCCTAACTCACCCCACAATCGACTCTCACCTGGACTACAGAAATAGCTTGGTTACCCTATTTCCTATCTATTTTCCACACTACTTCCAAGGTAATCTTCCCTAAATCCAAATTGGATAAAGGAGAAACTCGATGGTTCTCAGTGTCTCTCAACTGAGTCTTTTACATGACTTACGAACTTTAACAATATATCTTACAGTCTTCTATTATACCACTCCTTGTTCTTGATCATTCTGCTCCCAGCCAACCTAAATGATTTGCATTTTCCTTCAAATGCCAAGTTCTCTCATGTACCTTCTATCCTTACTTTATCTTCTCCAGGCTAATCCTTACTTATCCTTCAGCTCAGACATGATCTCTTTTGGAAAGCCTTCCTTGCACCCCGCTAGAGTGGTTGCCCCTCCTCGGTGCTCCCACTGTCCTATAGCAACCTTTATATATATATTAAGATAGTACTCATTACACAGTATTCTCACTGTGTTTTCAAGTGGCCTCCTCTACCACTAAAATGTGAGCTCCTTGAGAGCAGGACCTAGGTCTCATTAATATCTGTTTCCGTAAGACCTACACATGAAATAGGTTCTCTGTCAAAATCCAAACTGTTCTCTGCCTGAACTCTTCTTTCCCTTGTCCCTTCTTGCCCTTTGAATTTCCAAACATTCCTAAAGATTCAATTTAGTCTACACCAATTTAGTTTTTGTATGCCAAAGAGCTAGCTGATTTGTTTCTTCTAGGCCTGGTTCTCAACCAGGTTTGTCCTTCTTCCCAGAGGTCATTTGTCAATGTCTAGAGACATTTTTGGTTTTCACAACTAGAGGAGAGGTGCTACTTGCATCTAGTACAGTGGTTCTCAACCTTCCTAATGCTGCAATGTATTTTCATTTTTAAAAAGGGGTCAAAACCCACAGGTTGAGAACCGCTGATCTAGTGGGTAGAGGGCCAGGAGACTGTTAAATACCCTATAGTGCACAGGAAAGCCCCCCACGACAAAAACGTATCCAGCCCCAAACATCAACAGTACCAAAGCTAAGAAATCCTGCCTTAGGGTAAGCAAAGTCCTTCATCTATGGTGTACTTTTGAGCCTTATTTCTCTTATGCTAAATTACAGGGATGCCAGTGAAATTCAGTCTTGTCTTCTGGAGTTTAAGATAATGGTGAAGAGGAAAAAAAGGAGTCCTAAAGATAAAGTTCTTGTGGGGTAGAAGGTTTCACTTATTCTTGCTGGATGAGAAAAACACATTTGAATATAGGCTAAAACCCATATTTGGGGAAAAGTTCATTTACAAAGAGATAAGCCATTTTACGAATGGCCCAAAGGGTTTTAACTAAATTCAGAGAACACTTTAGAGCTACTATATTTGACTTAAGCTAAGAAAACTAGATAAACTCCTGTAAAAGTGAAAAAAATAAAAGGGCAATGATAAATTTTTGAGCTATTTCTGTTTGCCAAACATTGTACAAAGTGTTTTACAAGCAATATTCCTTTTTTTTTTCTTTTTTTATTTCAGAGTAATATGAGGGTACAAACAATTAGGTTACAATGTTTGCATTTGTTAGGTAAAGTCCTTGTTATAGTGTGTTCCACACCCAGGAGGGGAGGAGGAAGGGGGAATTGATGTGCAAAGGCCTAGGGTGCATTATCTCTTTTAATAATCACAATAGCATTCTAAATTGCCACTGTTACTATCTCTACCTTACAGATGAGGAAACTGTGGCTCAGAGAAATTAGATAGCACATTAATGTGAAGTGAATAAATCAGAACTTAAATCCATTGTAGTTTTATTATACCATGCTAGAAAGATTCAAAGCTCGAGGCACATCAAAATCATTCTTAAAGCAGACGTCCTCTAATATTTTCAACAGTTTGTTTACTCTGCCAAACTTAAAAAGATAAATCAGTTTGGCATCCACTCTGAATACAGTTAACCCTATGTTTGATTCTTCATACTTGAGTAGGACCTAACTTCATTTGATCTATTTCCATTTGGGGACACCATAGTCCAATAGGATCTTACCTGAGCTGGGAATCAAAGGTGTGATTCTCACTAGTCCCTGGTTTCTCATCTGCAAAATGATAAGGTTTGATTGTGTTAATAATAGGAAATGATAAATACGATATATCCCACATATAGGCCTTTCTAATATGCATCTTCAGAGTACCTTTTCAGGCCAAGATTCCCCAGCCAAAGGCCTCTGGAAGTCCATCTTCCTTTCTCTCTTTCCAAAAGTACTACTGCTTTCTTTATCCCCCTGAGGTTCTCAATACTCTCCTTCCCCCCATTTGGAGTGGGACACAATCTCAATACTCCAGAAAACAATCACAGGAATTCTTTTTAAGTAACCAGTTATAGCACTACTGAGCTACTTTTCCTTTATAGCAGTGGTTCTCAACCTTCCTAACGCCGCAGCCCTTTAATACAGTTCCTGTGGGTCACGACCCACAGGTTGAGAACCACTGCTTTATAGGGTGTGACTATTTTCATGATATAGACTCAGAGAAAAATACGGACTGTGCAATTTTTCTGTCCTTATTAACAAGACCATCAACGACTATTCTAGCACCATGCATAACATTTCATAGGGAATGAAGGTCACTGTAACAAGAGTGTGCATGTGCTATAATGCCTCAATTACTCAATCATCAAAAGTTGCCCTGATAAAAAGGGCAATTTGTGCTGATACTGTAGCGTATAGTGTGACCGTTACCTACCACAACCTGCATTATTAGACTTTCTCCCACCCCGTTTCTATCTACTTTAATATTAATATTACAAGCTTCATCTTAAGGATCTTGAGGTCACATCTTCACCTATCTTGATGTTGCCATTACATTTTAATAATACAGCCCAAAATTTCTCTTTTCAGATTTTTAAGGAGGAGCTATGTGCAAATCACCTCATCTAATGAGGTTAGACCACATTAAACCACATTAATGAGGTTAGACCACATTAAACCACATCAATGAGGTTTAATGCTTCCTTTTCTTAAAATCTTTGTTATGGTTCTTCTTGCATTCCTACTTTACAATCTTTGTTAGTTTGTTTGTTTGTTGTTTTTGTGTTTTTGAGACAGGATCTTACTCTGTCACCCAGGCTAGAATCCAGAGTGGTGTCCCCATAGCTCACTACAACCTTGAACTCTTGGGCTCAAGTGACCCTTCTGCCTCAGACTCCCGAGTAGCTGTGTCTATAGGCAGGCACCACCACATTTGGCTAATTTTTCTATGTTTTGTAGAGACAAGGTCTCCTTCTTACTTAAGTTGATCTCAATTCTTGACCTTATGTTATCCTCCCTCCTTGGCCTCCCCAAATCCTAGAATTATATGCATGAGCCACTGTGCCGGGCTGTACTTGGCAATCTTAAGGGTTTTCTTACTGTGCAGCCAAACGTGAGTGAGAATGAAGGTTGACAAAAAATAAACTCCAATTAGATGTGCAGGCAGTTAGTAGGGAGCTTCTGCAAATTTGTTGAGCCCTGGCACTCATTTTGAGAAAACAAATAAGTTTATTGAGAGTCCACCTTGCCCAAATACTTTTCTATTGGAAGCTCAGTAAGCTTACAACGATTTCACCTCACCATGAACTGAAAAGGTGCAACAAGATTTCCAAAAGAAAGATATTTGACTTACGGAGTTAAAGTGAAAGTTAGTCTTTCAAAAAAGAAGAAGTATTGGTTTCCTCTGGACTCTAACCAATGGTTAGGTTGTGACAAATTTTTCACATTGATGGCTCTTCTTTAGGTCTTCAGAACAGCAGACTCACAGGTTCCTTTTAGTGTGAACCTCAGGATGTGAGGAGTAATTGTACAAGAAAGAAAGAAGAAGCAAAGAGGATGATATCCAAATTTAATCTTTCTGTTGCTACTATCCAGAAAAGGGACCTGATAGAAAGCTGATGCTTCAGTTGCTCTGAAGTAGTGAGACGCATAATCAGATGGGGCCTCTCCCTCCCTGCCCCCCAGAAGAAAGACTGTGCATGGGCACCAAAGCAGCTAGTAGACAGTAGCCTCCACTTTGCATATGTCTTTGCCTGTGCAGATTCCCTCTCTGGGCTCAATTTTCCTAGCCTCATTTATAAGTTTGATAACAAACGGGTCGATTATTTAGGGTCAGCATAACACTAAACAGTGGAGAAGCAAACACAAGAGACAAGATGTTCTAAACATATATAATAGTGTCATTTCTTTTGAGGAGACAGAGAAATCAAATAGCAGAGAATTTTGGCTCTTCTGACTCTGAGGGAAAACAAAATGACCTTGGCATCTAGCAAGTAAGCTCCAGTTCTGAAGATTGAAGTTATTACCCACAATAAGATTAGATTCTGCCCTGTGGGAACACATTTGTGTTTCTCAGTCACTTCAGGATTAACCTTTTCGGGGCTGCTGGAGTAATAATTGATTTTTAACTTCTCTCTCTGGACTGCCTCAGGATGAGGTTTCCATGTATTCCAAAGGAGCTTTGCTCAGGGCAGCCAGCTGTGCAACTGTGGCTTATTTACCCATGCCTCTAGCATACATTCCTCTGAGCGTGAGAACTGTGGAAGGCGGCCCCTCCCAGAGAGCACACAGGCCCAGCCCAGTGCAAGAGCACTTCGTGTGGGTGGAGTCCATCCAGTGCATGAATTATGACAGTGCAGAAAGGGGCTGAACTGTGAAACCACCCCAGGTCTGCTTCCTCCTTCACTGTGCTTTTGTTTACTTCAATTATTCCTGCTTTCCCCACACTACCACAGACAGGGGCAGTTATGGAAATTCCAAAAGCCAAAAATTCTAGCTGGCACCGCCTTACGAATTTGGGGGTTTTAAAAGAAGTATACAACTTAGACATCTGTAGTTTAAAAAAAAAAGAAGATTCATCAAAATGTTAACAGCAATTATTTCTGTGGAGTGAGATTACTGAAGATTTTTATTTTCCCCATTGTGTTTTCCTAAATTTTCTGTCAGCACTGCATATTTTTATGTAGATTTTTGAAATTTCTTTTTTAATAAGATAACCTTCTGAGATGAGTCATTTTTATTTCTCCAGTGCTCTATCTCCATGCCCTATAGGACAGCCCTGAGAGTGTATAGAAAAACACCCAAGTGAGGAGTTTTCCTCTTCCAGTATTATTGTCCTTTAAAATCATGGCGATAACGCAAAGGATGAAGATATAAACAGACTTTATCAGCAGGGCCTCAGCAGGAAAATAATTCATTCTAAATGGTCCAGATGAAGAGAGTTTGTGAAAAGACAATTTGCATCACAAGGAGTGGTCAGAGATACAGGAAGAAACAAGGAATAGTGAGATTTGACTGGGAAACTGTTACCACCCCATGAGCCAAGGGGTCATGGAATGAAATAGAGCTACCAGAGCCTAAGGAGTGCCAGTGCTACCTTGGAGGAATTGCCCAGTGGGTACTCTGGTTGTGCAGGGATACGCAGCTATTGCTGCGGATGCAGTGCCACAACAGAAAGAGTGGGGAATAAATACCCTTACCCTTCTCTCCTCCCACTAGCTAATCTCCTATTATTTCTCCTCCCTGACTAAATCCAACTAGAAACCAACAGGCAAGGGAACCAAGAATATGCAATCCATAAGCTTAAACCTCCTAGGAAGAATAAAAAATGGACACGGGTAGGAGACAAAGAATATCTAGACTATTTAGACAAAGAATATGCTATCCCTTTTATTTAAAAAAAAAAAAAAACACTTCATTGAGGTATGATTGATATGTGAAAAGCTGTAGACATTTAATGTACACAACTTGATGAGTTTGGGGATCAAAATATACCCATGAAATTATTACCACCATCTGTGCCTTAAACATATCCATCACTTTCTTTTTCTTTTTATTAAGTCATTTGTACATAGATCATGAATACATATATACCATTGTGGGATTCAATGTGTTGATTATTTGTACAAATTGGATTGCTTACATCCTACTAATTAACATAGCCTTCACCTCATTTACCCAATTACAGTGTTAAGACATTTGTGTTCCACACCTGATAGATCCAACTTGTACTTGCAATATGCTCCATAGGTGTGGTCCCCCTACTAACCCTCCCTCTATTGACCCATCCCCCACC
>CAUYRH010082250.1:0-13663 GCA_963574655.1 Perodicticus potto
CGGGTGCCTGTAGTCTCAGCTGCTTGGGAGGCAGAGGCAGGAGACTCGCTTGAGCCCAGGAATTGGAGGTTGCTGTGAGCTGTGATGCCACAGCACTCTATCCAGGGTGACAGCTTGAGGCTCTGTCTCAAAAAAAAAAAAAAAAAAAAAAACCATTTTGGTGAAGTCTAGTGGGAACTAGAGCATTAGCTGCTCTACTCCTAGTGAACGTGCAAACTGTGGCATGTGGCCAGCTGTCTTTTGGGGCATGGAACTAGCTGATGACAGCTGGATACAATCAAGTTCCATTACAAACAGATTTTAAGTGCCATTGACACACAGAAGAAATTGCAAGCTTTAGTAAAATAAAATCTGGGGGTTTTCAAAGCAAAACAATGGCCCAATCCCAGCCTGTGAGAGGGGTGTGGCTTGCAGTCTTTTACATGCATTAAAGCCCTTTCTCCCCAGCATACCTCCCTCTCCACAAAGCCCTCTACAGAACAGAATTGGCGAGTCTTGGTGAGAAGGCTCCCTGGCTGAGCTGCTGAGTCCCTGTCTTGTATTTAATGATTTATTGAGAACACCCGAATTAAAGGCCTGTCAAACCACCGTGTTCGGCCCCTACCCCTAGGGCTGGGAAACGTCTGGCTGGCTTCTAAAAGAACTGCTCCTTGCTGCTTTCGCTTGGTCTGGGGGAGTCCGAAGGGTGGAGGTAGTGATTGGGCAAGTTACAGCCCAGCCGAGACTGTTCTTTTTTGTGTGAAGCTGGTGTCCTGATGCTTTTCTCAGCCCTTGCTCTCCCTGCCATCCCCACCTCTGGCCTCCACAGAGGTGAGGGCTGGCTCATCAGGGCACAGCTGAAAACCCTGTGTAGAGGGGGAGAGCTCAGCGGACGTCTTAGTATCTTCTCTGTCAGCCTCAGGGCCACAGTGTCGATGCTTCAGTGGACACACAGTTGTCCCCTCTGCAACACCCTCTAGCTTGTACCTGCTTACACATCCTGCTGATAGAATGAAAGGGCAAGGAGACACAATTATTGATTTTCTTTTTTTTTTGAGACAGAGCCTCAAGCTGTCACCCTGGATAGAGTGCTGTGGCATCACAGCTCACAGCAACCTCCAATTCCTGGGCTCAAGCGAGTCTCTTGCCTCCGCCTCCCAAGTAGCTGGGACCACAGGCGTCCGCCACAACGCCCGGCCATTTTTTGGTTGCAGCCATCATTGTTGTTTGGTGGGCCTGGTCTGGATTCGAACCCATCAGCTCAGGTGTACGTGGCTGGCGCCTTAGCCCGTTGAGCCACAGGCACTGAGCCACAATTATTGATTTTAGATAAAGAACCCAGATAAAATATGAGCATTAGGAAACAATGGAAGATAACCTTACAATCCCTTAGCATGCATCTATATGGTATACAACCTTTAAAAGTTTTACTGTAAAAATTAATTTAAATATGCCAGAGCTGGGGTAGTTCATGCCTGTAACCACAGCACTTTTGGAGGCGGAAGCTGGAGGATCACCTGAGACCAGGAGTTTGGGGTTGCTGTGAGCTAGGCTGATGCTGTGCCACTTTAGTCTAGACAACAGAGCAAGACCCTGTCTTAAAATAATTACAAAATAATAATAATAAAATAGGTAAACTGTGCACATGAAAATTTTAAATTTAATTTCAGTTTGAAAGCTATGTGTATATGTTGTCTAGGACTGCTAACAAAGTACCACAGATTGACTGAAAACAACAGGAATGGCCCGGTGTGGTGGCCCATGCCTGTAATCCTAGCACTCAGAGAGTTCAAGGAGGGTGAATTGTTGGAGCTTAAGAGTTCGAGACCAGCCTGATCAAGAGTGAAACCCCTGCCTCTACTAAAAATAGAAAAACTAGATGGGCATTGTGGTTTGAAGCCTGTAGTCCCAGTTACTGGGGAGGCTGAGGCAAGAGGATCGCTCAAGCCTAAGAGTCTGAGGTTGCAGTGAACTATGATGTAATGGTACTCAACCCCAGGGGGACAAAATGACACTCTGTTTTTTTTTTTTTTTAAAAAATTCTAACCTACTTCAATTTTCTTGAGATTATTATGCAAGACAGGGGAGGCTAAAGGAGCAGGGACTCCCCTCAAAAAGGTTGTCAGATGGATCAATTGTGGGTGAAGCTAGCGTTTCATAGCCGGAAATAGGTCCTGGTGGGGTATTTGTCCAGGTCACAAAGCTAATTAAAAGCAAATCTGGAATTAAAGCATAATTTCCTAACTCATTTGTTTTTCATGAAAGGAAATTACATCTTACCTAGAAGGAGAGTGGATGGCTGGGAAGTCCAGGAGGTGTATTTTAGAGTTGCCCAATAATGAAATGGGCTGATGGGAAGGGCCACACGTCCCCATGATGGAGACCTCTAGAAGAGGTCCTGCCACTTTTCAGCGACACCGCCACTGCCTTGGGCTGAGCTCTCCTTGTAAGCCCCTCCCTGGGTGTGATACATTGTGCAAGGGGCCATGTGGTTCCCATATCAAAAGGGTCCTAGACTTCCCTCCTGTGGATGGAAGGTCCCTGAGGGTCCCTTCCAACTGAGACGCTTACAATCTTCACAGCTACCATCAAACCAAGAAAACGTCACGTATCTGGGACTGGCATTTATTTATTTATTTATTTATTTATTTATTTATTTATTTATTTATTTATTCATTCATTCATTTTCTGAGACAGAGCCTCAAGCTGTCACCCTGGATAGCCCGTGGCATCACAGCAACCTCCAATTCCTGGGCTCAAGCAAGTCTCCTGCCTCCGCCTCCCAAGTAGCTGGGACTACAGGCATTATTTTTTATTTTTTAATTTTATTTATTTTTTTGATCTGACTGGCATTTTTTACATGTTTAAAAACCATACACCTAGGCAAGTGGATTGCCTGAGCTCACAGGTTCGAGGCCAGCCTGAGCCAGAGTAAGACCCTGTCTCTAAAACATAGCCAGGCATTGTGGCGGGCACCTGTAGTCCCAGATGCTTGGGAGGCTGAGGCAAGAGGATTGCTTGAACTCAAGAGTTTGAGGTTGCTGTGAGCTAAGACACCACGACACTTAGGCACTCTACCAAGGGTAGTAAGACTGTCTAAAAAGAAAAAAACAAAACAAAAACACCACACAACACAGCACAGAAAGAAAAGAAAATAAAGTATACAGTGAAAAGTATGTCTCGATTTCCTCTCCTCCTACAGTTTATTCCGGTTAATTTTTCAGTGTCTTTCCAGAAAATATGAATGCATATAGCAGCACATATATTTTTATATGTAGCATCTGCATTTATCAGCAAGGTTAGGGGGATTAAAATACACTAAAGCACATAAAGATTTTGGAGTATCATTATAGATTTTGCTGGCACCCTCAGGAGGGAATGGCTGCTGTAGATAATTCAGCAAAGAAAACAAACTCAGGGGCAGCATCTATGGGTCAGTGAGTAGGGCGCCAGCCTTGAGGGTGGCGAGTTCAAACCCAGCCTCAGCCAAACTGCGACAAACACATGGCCGGGCGTTGTGGCGGGCGCCTATAGTCCCAGCTACTACAGAGGCTGAAGCAAGAGAATCGCCTAGGCCCAAGAGCTGGAGGCTGCTGTGAGCTGTGTTGCCACAGCACTCTACTGAGGGCAACAGACAGACTCTTAACTGTAAAAAAAAAAAGAAAAAAGAAAAAGAAACCAAACTCAGGATGGGAAGGCCCACAAGGAGAGTTGTAGTTTCTACTCTTTTTTTAGGTTGGAAACCCCCAAGTTCCAGGGATCTCCATGGAGTATGGAGTCACTTGGTGTTCTGCATAGGGAGGGGCCGGCCAAGAGTCACTGGGGAGGAGAGAGTTGGATTGGGGGATGCCATTCTGCAGCATTAGGGGGTTTCCTCTTTGTCACAAATGAGAAAAGGCCCCCAAATTTCCCATTGTCTCCTTTGGTCCCCTCCCTGCATTCTCTTGCCATATATATATTTTTTTCTTTTGAGACAATGTCATTCTGTTGCCCTGGGTAGAGTGCGGGTGTCATAGCTCACAGCAACCTCAAACTCTTGGGCTCAAGTGATCCTCTTGCCTCAGCCTCCCAAGCAGCTGAGACTACAGGTGCCCACCACAACGCCTGGTTATTTTTAGCAGAGTTGGAGGTCTCAATCTTGCTCAAGCTGGTCTTGAACTCCTGAGTTCAAGCAATCCACTTACCTTGGCCTCCCAGAGTTCTGGAATTACTCTCTTGCCGTATTTTAAGCAATTACTTCAGAGGAACAAGTACACTGTCATGTCCTGAAAACAGGGACCGACGACCCAGTCCTGGTTCAGCCTGTGTGTGACCTGGGTCTCTGGACCTTTCTGGGCATCAATTTTTCTTGTCTGAGAGTGCGTGGGGCAGGGTGTTTTCCAGCAGCAGTTAGAGTTCAACTAACTCTAACTTAGTTTTACTTAGCAGACAACTACCTGAGTCGGTAACCCCCCAGTCCTGAACCACTGCCCAGGTGTTCAGCGAAGGGCAACTCAACCAGTTCATCCAGCGCAGGCAGATAAATCACGCAGCGACAATCTAGGAACGTGAATTTAAGAGGCACATGAGTCAGGTTCACCAAAGTCCTAAAACTGCTGGGACCTGGAATGCCCTCTTTTGGAACGTGATCCAGATAATTCAGAGGACAAACAAAAGGAAGCGAAAGAAATGTACTTAACGACATTCATTACGTTAAAGGTCAGACCTCAGGAATAAGCGAGTTCCAACAGCTTCTGTGGTCTTTAGCCAAGGACCGGGCCCTCCCTGGCAAGCTGGGGCCGGGCCTGACATTAGAGGTTGACGTCAGCATGCACCGCACTGCCCTTTGGTGGTCAGACACGAACTTGGGCCTTTGGGGGGTAGCCTGGCCACGGGCTAAGTGCACAACTGGGTGCATCAAGCACAAGGGACTGCACCGCCCTTGTGAAACCGAAACCTGCTCGGCCTCGCGCAGGAGGGCGGAGGCGGGGTCTCGGATGGGGTGGGGCATCGTGCGAGATCGGAGACAAGCAGCGGGTGGAGCCTCTGCACTCGCGCGTGCGCAGGCGCGGGCCTGGGAAGAGGTCGCGTGCCGGAGGTGAGGTGTGCGCAGGTGGTGGGCGTGGCTCCGTCCGCCGCGGGGTGGCTCGGGGAGTGCGCGTGCGCAAGCGCGGCCGGGGGGGGTGGGATCGAGGGCTGGGGGCGGGGCGCGCGCGAGGGTGGGCGTGACTCCGCCCGGGGCTGGTGGGGGGGCTCGGGCGCGTGCGCAGGCGCAGCCCGGGCGGCCCAGCAGGAGGCGAGGGGCCGCGGCGGGCGCGGCGCGGGGGGCGGGGCTCCGGGCGGGCTGAGGCGATTGGGGGTGCGGACTGCTCAGCCTGGCGCGAACGGCGAGCCGCGGCACGGAGCCCGGCGCCGGCACCGGCACCATGGAGGAGGACGACAGCTACGGTCAGTACGGCGCGCGGCCGGGCGGCAGACGCCCCCTCCCCGTCTCCTTGCGTCCCCTCGGGGCCCGGCAGCTCGGCGGCGCCCCTGGCGGCGCGGGTTTCCCGGGGACTGTGGTGCGGGACGCAGAGCTCGGGGCTGCGGGCGGGCGGGCGGGCGGTGCGCGGGGCGGTCTCAGTGCCGCGGGACCAGGGTCGCTGGGGCCAGGGGCGCCGAGGGAGGAGGGTCGCGGGGGTTGCCGGCCGGTGGTCCCCGCAGTTGGCGGCCGTGCGCGGCGGTGCGCGTCTTTGTTCGGCCGGGAGACGCGGCGCCTCGCCCGGTGCCGGCCGCGCGGGTCTGCGGGCCCCGGACACCGCACCGCGGGCGGCACGAGTCGGTCCTCCTCGCTCACTGGCCGTCGGCCAGCGCCTCCTCTCGCGAATAGCCTGAGACCACAGGGCTTGCAAGAGGTTCTTTGAAACGCTCTGGTTAATTCGTTAACAATCTCTGCGCGTGCAATTAAAGAAAGCAGCAAATAGAACAAGCGGGGAACTTTCGTGGTTTGGCAGCAAAGTACAGATACAACGGAACTTGAAACACTTGTGTGGCCAAACGGAACTAAGTCTTGGTTTATTGACGGATGGGACATTTCTGATATTTTAGGGATCGAGCTTTGACGTAGGTTAGGTGAAAATATGAAAAGGGAAGCTGGTTTGGGTCTTCTTTTTGTTTATAAGTAAATCAAGAATTACTTGCTGGTGGGGCGGTGGGTTTCTGGCTGGCAGCTCGACCCTGAACCTCAGATGCGTGCGCAGGCTGGTGCTCTCCGTGAGCACGAGGGGCGTGTACCGATGCGGTGCCCCTTGTTACCTTCCAAGCAAAAGCTGCGTGTGCTTTCCTTTGGTGACTGGGAAAAAAGTCACCCACTGACTGGCCCGAAGGATTGTTCAGCCCCTCCAGACTTCTCTTGATCTGCTCGCAGCTGAAAAGCCTTCGCCACCTTTGCCTCTGCTCTTTTCTCTAGCTCCTCTGCCATTTAATTTCTCTCTGATCCCACTGTTCCGCCCGCCGGGCTTTCTTCTTGCCCTCCTCTGGTGTTCTTGCCTCCCCAGCAAGCTGGCAGATCTGGCGGTTTTATTACAGTGACTTCTTTGCCCCTGGGCATGACATGATCTTAAAAGAGGTAAATGGAAGCAGGGTGTATTTGTTTCCTGTTGCTGCTATAACAAATTATCATAAACGTGGTGGCTCAAAACAGCATGCATTTATTATTTTGCACTTCTGTAGTTCAGGAGTCCCAAATAGGTCTCAGTGGGCTAAGACCAAGGTGTCAGCAGGGCCCGTTCCTTCTGGAGGCTTGAGCGGAGAATCCGTGTCCATACCTTTTGCAGCTTCTGGAAGCTTTCCTTGGGTTTGCTGTCCCCTTCCATCTTCAAAGGGACCAGGTAGCATCTTCTCATTTCTTTCAGACCTCCTACCTCCCTCTTATTAGGACTCTTGCTATTATATTGGACCCACCATGATAACTCAGGATAAGGATTAGCAAACTTAATTCCATCTGTAACCTTAAATGACCTTTTGACACAGAAGGTAACATATTCACAGGTTCTGGAGATTAGGACATGAACGTCTTGGGGGCCTTATTCTGCCTGCACAGAAAGAGATAGTTTATTCTTCCCCTTTATACAATTTTTGTTTGTTTTTGAAGCAGAATCTCATTGTATCGCCCTGATTGGAGTGCAGTGGAGCAATCATAGTTCACTGCAGTCTTGACCTCCTGGGCTCAAGCATTCCTCCTGCCTCGTCTGGTCAAGTAGTTACGACTATGGGTGTGTGCCACCATGTACTGCTAATAATTTCTCTCATTTTTTTGTAGACACAGGGTCTCGCTATGTTGTCCAGGCTGGTTTCCAACTCCTGGCCTTAAGCAATTATCCTGCCTCAGCCTCCTAAAATGCTGGCATTGCAGATATGAGCCACTGTGCCCAGCCCCAGTACATTTTTAAAATGTCATCTTTTTGTTTTGGAGGAACTAAAAAGATTGAATTAAAGGAGATCCTCAATTCATAGGGTCACCACATAAGAAATACCTAGTGCTGACTCTGCGCCTATAGCATAGTGGTTACGATGCCAGCCACATGCACCAAGGCTGGCGGATTTGAGCCCGGCCTGGGCCTGCTAAACAACAGTGCCAGCTGCAACAAGAAAATAGCTAGGCGTTGTGGTGGGTGCCTGTTGTCCCAGCTACTTGGGAGGCTGAGGCAAGAGATTTGCTTAAGCCCAAGAGTTGGAGGTTGCTATGAGCTGTGACGCCACTGCACTCTACTGAGGGCTACATAGACTCTGTCTCAAAAAAGAAAAAATACCCAGTGGTGTAAAATGATCATATGAAGAGTAAGAATCATAATTCTTTATGGTTTGCCACAGTCTCCAGAACAGTCCATTTCCCTCATAGATTTTTTTTTTTTTTTTTTGAGACAGAGCCTCAAGCTGTCACCCTGGATAGAGTGCTGTGGTATCACAGCTCACAGCAACCTGCAATTCCTGGGCTCAAGCGAGTCTCTTGCCTCCACCTCCCAAGTAGCTGGGACTACAGGCGCCCGCCACAACGCCCGGCCATTTTTTTGGTTGTAGCCGTCATTGTTGTTTGGCGGGCCCGGGCTGGATTCCAACTCACCAGCTCAGGTGTACGTGGCCTTAGCCTGTTGAGCCACAGGCGCCGAGCCATCCCTCATAGATTTTTACAGAGAATTTATCTTGACCAGACCTATATTTTCAAAGGAAATGTTTCCTTGAGTTAGAACAGTTAAAAAAATAAATAAAAAAAAGAGGAATTGTGTGGTGCAGATTCATAAAGCATATAAAATGGCATGTTCAGAGATTCCTTCAGAGCCTCCATCATTTTTTTCTAAATAAACTTACTAAAACGTAATTATTGTTTTTGAGACAAAGTCTCACTTTGTCACCTTTGGTAGAGTGCTGTGGCATCATAGCTCACAGCAACCTCAAACTCCTGGGATTCAAGGATGCTCTTGCCTCAGCCTCCCCAGTAGCTGGGATTACAGGCACCTGCCACAATACTCAGCTGTTTTTAGAACAGGGTCTTGCTCTTGCTCAGGTTGGTCTTGAACCCCTGGACTCAGACAATCCGCCTGCCTCAGCCGCCCAAAGTGCTTAGGATTACAGGTGTGAGCCACCACGCCTCGCCTAGAATTATTTCTTTGGGGAAACACATGATTTTCTAGCTACCATCTTGGCATTAAAAGTACTTTGGAAACACAACTCCTTTATAATATGCTAAAGTAAAGAAAGTCTTAGAGTATCTCTATTTAATTAAAGAAAATTTCAAAAACAAAAAGGCCTTTCTTTTTGTAATACTCTTTGGCGGTGGTTCTCAACCTTCCTAAGCCATGATGTATTTTCATTGTTACAAAGGGGTTGCGACCCACAGGTTGAGAACCGCTGCTCTTTGGTATTCATTAGACAGGGACAATTTGGTCAAACTGCACATATGTGGGATGTGCTTCTGCTGGTTTAAAAAAAAGATTACGACACTGGAGAATTAACTTACATGCAACTCAAGAAAAAGAAGAAAATTGTAAAATTAAATTTTGTACCCACCCTGTTTATAACATACCGTGCTTGATGGTAATCAGTGTTCATTTCTATATAATACTGTACAGGGATCTGAGCACAAAACCACACACAGTGTACTTTAAGGGGATATTGAAGGGATTTTCCACAGAGTATTTTCTTCTTTTTTTTTTAGAGACAGACTCTCACTTTGTCGCTCTTGGTAGAGTGCTTTGGCTTCACAACTCACAGCAACCACCAGCTCCTGGGCTTAGGCGATTCTCTTGTCTCAGCCTCCCGAGTAACTGGGATCACAGGCGCCTGCCACAACACCCAGCTATTTTTTTTCTTGCAGTTTGGCCGGAACCAGGTTTGAACCCGCCACCCTTGGTATATGGGGCCTGCGCCCTACTCACTGAGCCACAGGCGCCACCCTCCACTGAGTATTTTCATCCTGCTACATTGTAATGGCCATCATTTTAGAACTAAGCACTGGAGTTTTGACTTGAATCATTTATATCCCACCTTTTTTTTTTGTTTTTTTTTTTTTTTTGTAGAGACAGAGTCTCACTATTGCCCTCGGTAGAGTGCCGTGGAATCACAGCTCACAGCAACCTCCAGCTCTCAGGCTTAGGCGATTCTCTTGCCTCAGCCTCCCAAGTAGCTGGGACCACAGGCGCCCACCACAGCGCCCAGCTAATTTTTGATGCAGTTCGCCCGGGGCCAGGTTTGAACCGCCAGCCCTCGGTACATGGGGCCGGCGCCCTACTTGCTGAGCCACAGGCGCCACCTTTTTAAGCATAATTTTCATGTAAAAATTTAAAACGAAAGTCCTTGGAATCTCACATTCACTGTAGCACGTGCACGCCTTATATTTTGCTCCTTTCAAGAAATTAGCTTCCTTTAGGCTAATTGTCAACAGAGAATTCATTTCTTATCTTTTTTTATGTAAGTTTTCAAATGAAAAGGATGGTTACGGCTCGGCGCCTGTGGCTCAACGGGCTAAGCTGCCAGCCGCATACACCTGAGCTGGCGGGTTCTAATCCAGCCCGGGCCCGCCAAACAACAAAGACGGCTGTAACCAAAAAGTGGCCAGGCGTTGTGGCGGGCGCCTGTAGTCCCAGCTACTTGGGAGGCGGAGGCAAGAGACTCGCTTGAGCCCAGGAATTGGAGGTTGCTGTGAGCCGTGATGCTACGGCACTCTACCCAGGGTGACAGCTTGAGGCTCTTGTCTCAAAAAATAAAAAGAAAAGGATGGTTATTTCTTTAAAAAGAGAGTCTGAAAAATGCCCTTTACTTCCTCAACTTCTGAAATACCTTAATTTTACTTTGCCTTTTTTTTTTTTTTTTTTTTAATTTTTGGCTGGGGTTGGGTTTGAACCTGCCACCACCAGCATATGGGGCCGGTGCCCTACTCCTTTGAGCCACAGGTGTCGCCCAATTTTCCTTTGCCTTTGATGTAATCTTTATATTGAGCTCAGATTCATGATCTAAAGCAAGTGAGATGGAACTGATTTTTTAGAGTATCAGTGTTTTCAGCAGGAGTTGAGAAAACTAGGTTTCAGTTTTTCTGTAGAGGGTAAGTGGTAAAGTAAAGCATTCAAGAAAATAGTTGATTTACATATAGTGAGAATTATTGAGATACAATGGCATAGAAACATAATTACAGTCTCCAGCTTTGGCCCTTGAGGAAAGTGTATGAGGGGATACTCAGGGCATGGGTGAGAGAAAGAATAAAAAAGACACTCAGCACCTCAGGCTTTCAGGATCACTATTTTTTTTTTAAGAAATTGGTTCTGCTTTGCTGCCCAGGCTGTTTTGAACTCCTGGCCTCAATTGACTCTGCTGTGTAAGCCTCCATAGGTGGGACTACAGGCTCAAGCCACCCTAGTTTCAGGATCACTTTTAATCAGTCATTTCCTTCCATTTGTTCTCCCTCCAACCCCCATACCGCATCCTCAAGGATCATTGGTAGATGATCTGGTAGATACTTTGTGAGAAAACAGTAGTTTTTTTTTCTGTATTGATAGGAGTTGTCCCATCGGCATAAACTCCAGTACCTATGATGGGAAATTTGCGAACAGTTGTGTTATGGTTTGTGACCAAAGACCTTGGATAAAAGGAGAATTCATATCAAAATTAATAAGAAAAGATGATCATGCTGTACCATGAGCCATGGAAACCTGTGGGTATGAGTGTTCAGAAGGTAGAATGTGAAAAATTATATTTCAGCCTATTTTTCTTTGAAAAATTTTCTGAAACTTTAGTTGACATTTTAGGAAAGGTATCTCTTGCTTGTAGCTGGTTGGTATGTATTCCCCCAGTTCTCTGTAAACATTGCGAAATAGTAATTAGGCAATTTTCTTTTTTTGAGGGTCCCACTGCTTTCTTCCTAGATCACTACACTTCCTGAACTTCCCAGTTCTCAGTTGCAAAAGGAAGAGATATTTTTGTTTTCATAGGCTACCCTGCCCAAGAAAAAACTCAGTGGCTCTATGGCTTTTGTGTTTCCTCTTGGTGACTTCTGATCTTGAGCACATGTTTTTACTTGCATTTGATGTCACAGTGGACTGCTGGGACCCTTCGGAAATTGTGTGGGAAAGTTTTTGGGTAGGCATTTTTGGAGGGTCCTCAGCTTTTAATCAGATTCTAAAAAGACCCTAATGCCAGGAATCATAAATCCTGAGGTTGCTGGGGTGCCTTATGCCTCTCCTAGGACAGATTGTGAGATCAAACTCACACAGACACCTAGAAGTAACAGTTGGGAATGTCAGTGGTGAGGATTCTGCATCAGAGTGATGACAGAGAAATCAGCTTTCCAAGAGTAGGCTCTTCAGACGATCATTAAGTTCACAGTGCCACTCAGGACCATTATTTCCTGAGCTTTTATTAGCTTCAGACTTATCCCTGAATTGCAACACAGGGAGGAATTGGCCTTTAAGAAATAAGCCCCAGTGTGAAAGAGTGGAGTGTTGGTCACAACCACCTCAAAGTGAGGTGTGGGCTGCGGTGTGCTCGGGTGCTGCTGTAGGCTGGGGAGAGGAGCCCATCGCATTCAGGAGAGATTCACTTTTCATCTTTGTGTCTGCCAACAAGCATGCACCGGGGACCCAACAGAGAGGCAGCTCAGCACAAGCTGCGGGAGTTACAGATCGGACTAGGTTCTGCCTAGCAAAGTTAATGTGCAGGGAGCTTGCGTTTTTGACTTCTATCCAGCTCAAATGGAAACAAGAACACTTTTGTGTACATGTTTGATTCTATGCAGAACCAGTTTTCTTTTTTTTCCTATGACTTGGATGACTTCCATTATTTTCAAATAAGTTGTGCACTTAATGATTTACCTTTATTGAAAAGAACACAATTAAATGAAGTGAGGGCTTACTTAGAAAATCTGGAGCATAAAGTGGCCATAATTATACTTTGTGGTCTTAAAGATAGATTGCCAGCGGTGACATTAATATGTCAGAGTATATAAATATTTCTAGAATTCTCGATGCATAATGCCAATTCCAAAAGGGTGGGACCAGTTTACTCTGCCTTTAGTAATGTATAGGTACATGTACCAGTATCAGTGCAAATGTGCCACCAGCAAAGATTAGCATTTAAAAGCTTTTTTGAAAAAATGAATTTAGTGCTTATAAAATGTATCTCATTAAATATACTGATTACTAGCTAGGTTGAAAGTTTTTTTCTTTTTATATTTGTGTATTATGAACTGAATATTTCATATGGGCTGATGGTTCTTTTTTTTGAGACAGAGCCTCAGGCTGTCACCCTGGATAGAGTGCTGTGACATCACAGCTCACAGCAACCTCTAATTCCTGGGCTCAAGCGAGTCTCTTGCCTCCACCTCCCAAGTAGCTGGGACTACAGGCGCCCGCCACAACGCCCAGCCATTTTTTGGTTGCAGCCGTCATTGTTGTTTGTTGGGCCGTGCTGGATTCGAACCCGCCAGCTCAGGTGTACGTAGCTCGCGCCTTCGCCCGTTGAGCCACAGGCGCCAAGCCTGATGGTTTTTTTTATTTACTTAACTGAGATTAGCCCTTTTTTTGGCCACTGTCAAATCAAATGACTTACAGGTTTTTTTTTTCACTTTGCTATTTTAAGCATGGGGAAGACATTTACTTGTTCTGACTGGGTCTTGAGTCAGATTTTGGCTAGTTGTAGTAGTCACTTATTTACCTTGCCTTAATTTTCCTTTTAAAGATCAAAGAGCTCTTAACCCATATAGTGTCTTTTTTTGGTATTTTTGAGACAGAGTCTCATTATGTCACCCCAGGTAGAGGGCTGTGGTGTCACAGCTCACAGCAACCTCCAACTCTTGGGCTTAAGCGATTCTTTTGCTTCAGCCTCCCAAGTAGCTGGGACTACAGGCACCAGCCACAGTGCCCAGCTATTTTTTGTTATAGTTGTCATTGTTGTTTAGCTGGCCAGGGCTGGGTTCAAACCCACCAGCCTTAGTGTATGTGGCTGGCGCCGAGCCCTATATAGTGTCTTGTGGTTAAATACAAAATTTTTTTTTTTTTTTTCTGAGACAGAGCCTCAAGCTGTCACCCTGGATAGAGTGCTGTGGCATCACAGCTCACAGCAACCTCCAATTCCTGGGCTCAAGCGAGTCTCTTGCCTCCGCCTCCCAAGTAGTTGGGACTACAGGCGCCCACCACAATGCCCGGCCATTTTTTGGTTGCAGCCGTCATTGTTGTTTGGC